>APFE030327871.1:1733-21721 GCA_000404065.3 Pinus taeda | reverse complement strand
ACAGGTTCAGAGGGAGCATGCTTCTCCCTCGATTAGCGGAGCATCTTCGGGTATCTGGTATGTGGACAGTGGGGCTTCACGTCACATGACAGGAGTCCGTGAGTACTTCTCAGAGCTTTCAAAGAGTTGCACTGATATGGAGGTAGTACTCGGTGATGACAGAGTTGTTAGAGCAGTCGGTGTGGGGACACTGACATTTCAGAGGTAATCCAAACCTCCCTTGAAAGTGTTAGATGTTCTTTATGTGCCAGGGATGAGAAGAACCTCATATCCGTCTCAACTTTGGAGGACAGAGGATATGAGGTACTGTTCAAGGGAGGATAGGTATTGATGTATCCTAGGGGCACTCCAGTTGACTCAGCTAGAGTGATAGGTGTACGCCATCCAAAGGTGTACAAGTTTACATTCCAGCCCCTTTTGGCATTGAGCAGTAGTACCGACAGCAAAGCTAGCAGTTCTAAGCTATGTGAGATTTGGCACCGCAGGATGGGGCATATGTATCATGGATCCTTGAGAACCTTGCGGGAGATCACTACAAGTGTGCCAGATTTTAGTATTGATCACCTTGATACTTACAGAGGATGTGCGATGGGCAAGTTTGCCAAATCCCCTTTTCCCAGCAGTGACAACAGAGCGACTAGGATACTTAATTTGATTCATTCCAATGTGAGCAGTCGGATGTCTCATGTTTCCTTGAGTGGATATGAGCACTATGTTTTATTCATTGATGATCACTCCAGGAGGACCTGGATTTATTTCTTGAAGACCAAGAGTGAGGTCTTCAAGCGGTTTTAGGAGTTTAGAGCTCTTGTGGAGACACAGACAGGGCGGAAGATCAAGTCCTTGAGGTCGGACAATGGGGGAGAGTACAACCCTTTGAGAGTTTGTTGACTATTGTGCAGAAGCATGCATTAGGAGGGAGTTCACTGTTCCTTACAACCCCCAGCAGAACGGGGTTGCGGGGAGGAAGCACAGATCTATCGTAGGGGTTGCCAAAGCCATGTTAAATGATCAGGGGTTGCCATTGTTCTTGTGGGCAGAGGCTTGCAACACAGTTGTTTATTTGCAGAACAGGAGTCTGCATCGTGCCTTGGGCCACATGGCTCCGAAGGAGGCTTTTTCTGGGAAGAAGCCTGATATTGGTCATCTTCGTATCTTTGGGTGCATTACATACTCCTACATACCCAAGGAGAAGAGGACCAAACTAGAGCCCACCATAGAGAAGAGTATCTTTGTGGGCTACAGTGAGACCTCAAAGGCCTTTCGAAGTTACATTCCTACATAGAGGAAAGTTGTTGTCAGGCGGGATGTGAAGTTCGAGGAGGACAGGGCCTTTAGGAGGTCACAGGAGTTAGAGTATCTGGATCAGCCAGACCCTCAGCAGCGGTTGAGTCAGTCGCAGGGATCCAGTGGGCAAGGATCAGGGGGATTCGGAGGTACATCTATGATGATGCCAGGTCTGTCAGTGAGCAATGGCTCGACGAGCTAGAGGGGTGGTGCTCCGGGCAGCATGCAAACCAGTCCACACAGCAGTTCACTAGGGAGTCCACTGATGGACAGTTCACATGGTACCTCAGCTTCTACAAGTTCAGGTGCAAGTAGGAGGAAAGCAGACAGACAATCAGGAGTTCAGGCTACTGATGGTGATGAGGAGGAGGAGTTTCATTCTCCTATGGGAGAAGCATGCTCAAGGAAGAGGAAGCCCAAGTGGCTTCAGGACACCTTGAGAGATGCCACATCTGTTGCTGAGCCCAAGAGGCCGGTCAGTGAGAGTAGACCACCTGAGAAGTTTTGTAGCTATATGGCAATGGCTACCAGCATCCTTGACTCTGAGCCTTCTAGCTATGAGGAGGCATCTAGCTAGCAGGTCTGGAGAGAGGCCATGCAGTAGGAGTATTCTTCTATCATGAAGAATGATGTTTGGGAGGTGGTGCCGAGGCCTGAAGGCAAATCCGTGGTTACTTCCAGATGGCTTTACAAGGTAAAGCATGTTGCAGATGGTAGCATTGAGAAATTCAAAGCGAGGTTTGTGGCTAGAGGATTCTCCCAGGTAGAGGGAGTTGATTATGAGGAGACCTTCGCTCACGTGGCTCGATATACTTCGATCCGCTCCATTATATCGATAGCAGCAGAGATGGGTTGGAATATCCACCAAATGGATGTGAAGACTGCATTTCTCAATGGCTTCATACAGGGGGAAGTGTACATTGAGCAGCCACAAGGCTTTGAGGTGCATGGGAAGGAGTCCCATGTGTGCAGACTCAAGAAGGCCCTTTATGGCCTGAAGCAAGCTCCCAGAGCTTGGTACTCCAGGATAGATACATACTTGCATGGGATGGGTTTCACAAAGAGTGAGGCAGATCTTAACCTTTACTATATTGTGATAAGTGAGAAGCCTCTCATTCTGGTGTTGTATGCGGATGACTTGATCATTACAAGTGCAGAGAGACTCATAGAGCACTGCAAGAGAGATCTTGCGGCGGAGTTTGAGATGAAGGACATCGGCTGAATTTCCCTTTTTGGGTTTGGAGATGTGGCAGGAGGAGGGGCATTTCTTCCTGGGGCAGGGGAAGTATATTGTGGACATCCTTGGCAGATTCCACATGGAGGATTGGAAACCCATGTCGACACCGATGATCACCAACTGGAAGAAGCTTCATGCTTCGGATTCTGAGTTGGTGGATCCCACATTGTACAGGCAGCTAATTGGTTCCTTGATGTATTTGGTCAACACTAGACCAGATATTTTTTTTTGCAGTCAACATGATGAGTCAGTTTATGTGTGAGCCTAGGAAGGTTCACTGGGTGGCTGCAAAACACATTTTGCGGTACTTGCAGGGGACAATGGATTATGGTCTAGACTACAGGCAGGGGGATTGAGTGAGATTGGCAGGTTATACTGATTCTGATTGGGCAGGTTGTGCTTCTAATAGGAAGAGCACTACAGGGTGTTGTTTTGGGTTGGGTTCGGCAGTAGTGTCATGGTTCAGCCGGAAGCAGCAGTCAGTAGCATTGAGTTCAACGGAAGCAGAGTATATGGCAACCAGTCTAGCTAGTTGTGAGGCCATCTGGCTTCGCAAGATGTTGTTTGGCTTATTTGGTTAGCCGTTGAGACTTTCAGTGATTTACTGTGATAATCAGAGTTGCATTAAACTCACGGAGAATCCAGTATTTCATGACATGTCAAAGCGTATCACGATCAAATATCATTTCATCAGAGACTATGTTCAGAAGGGAGTTGTGAAGCTTGAGTACATTCCCACTCATGAGCAAGTTGCAGATATTCTTACCAAAGCCTTACCACGGGGCAAACATGTCTACTTCAGAGACAAGATGGGTGTGGTGAGGAACACCTTCCTCGGTAAGAGGGAGTGTTGAAATTTGGTACCGGAGGACAGGTGGTTCCCTTAGGCCTTGATCTTTGGCCTAGGGAAAAGTGTCCAAAAGATTTTAATTTTTCTCCTAAAGTGACTTTATAATTTTTATAAAGTTAAAATCTAATTTAAAAGTGACTTTAAGTGATAAAGTTACTAAGTCTAATTTTAAAGTGACTTTTATAAAGTCAATGAAAAATTAGAAAGGAAAAGTGACTTTAGAAATAAATGACTAAGTGGGTCTTTATTAAAGTGGGGTGAATTAAAAAATAGAAAGTGAGATTTAAATGAGCATTTAATCTCAGCCCTAGATCTCAATCTATTTCATCCATTGGATTTAGGGGTTCCCCAAAAGTCACTTAGGGTTAGATTAAAGGAGGAAAATGAGGAAAAGGTCATTCATTCTTTCATGAACAGATTGAGAGAAGGAGAGCAAGAGAGCAAGGGAGATTTCTGGACATGAAGGAGAAGGAGGCAGCAGCTTGGCACACATTCCAAGGCAGCGTTTCAGCAAGTCCGTACAGCTGAGTTAGCACACAATGAAAGGCAGATTTTGGGCACGATTTTCTAGAAAACCGTACAGCAAGTACATAGAAATCGAGGCGCAGAAATCCATACAGCAAGTGGCTATACCTTGGCACGCAAATCGAGGCAAATTTGTATAGTTGTACTGCTGGTTTATTTTTGCATAGAAGTCGAGGAAATCCATACAGTGTATTTATGGCAACTTGCACGCTTTTCTAGGCAAGTCGTACAGCAGCATTTAAGGTTGAAATTTGGGCACAAAAATCGAGGTGGTCGTACAGCATTTATTGCTATTATGTTTTGTTGTTTGTAAGTTTTTCCAATTGGTTGTGAGGCACGGAAAACAAGATAAGTTGTAAAAGTTTACTTGCTGATTTTTTTACTGAATATTTCTCTCACTATAAAAAGCATTTTCCAGAAATGAGCTTTCGAACTGGTTTTCCCCAAGAGTTGTAGGGGGTTTTTCTAGGGTCACCTTGACCAAAAATCACTGTGTTTAAATGTGTTGAATGGCTGTTTGTATGTGCTGATTTTTTTTTATTTCTGTATTTTCCAGCGTTCTGTAGTATTTCCAAAATTTGTGTTTTCAGCAAGATTTATTTTCCAATTGTTGAATGTATGGATATGGGAAAGGGCATTTAACTTTCAGCACATGTTACCTCACTATTCAAAATTTTCATGCATGTATTTTCAACAACCTGATCTTCATGACTTTCTTCTTGACATAAAATTTTAAAAAAGGAATGGACTGAGAAACAATTTGAATGATTTGGCTCATACCTTTGACTGCATATAGATTGACAAGGCTGCAAATTCTCATAAATTTCATATAATGTGACTTGACTGTCAAATTGTTGATCCATTTCATCTTCAACTAAAGAAGAGACATCTGCTTGTTGGAAAACTTCTTGATCATCATGACAACTAGCTTGAGAAGAAAATTCAAAAAGTGCCTCTAACATCTCTTCATCATCCATACATTCTATATCATCATCAATACTTTCAAGATATTGAATGAAACCATTACAAAAATTACAACAGTCTTGAAACAGTGGTAAGAAAGGATGAGACTTCCCAAAATATCCAAAGATTATTCTATGGAAATCTTTAAGAGAACACAAGCTTCCTGATTGCAACCCTTCATACCATACTCTAGCTTTGTCTTCTAGGGTAGCCATAAACATCTTCATGAGACAATCCTCGAGAAACTCAACCCTCAATCTACATACATGCATATGAAATCTAACCAAATGCAGAACAACATCATCTTTATTTTCATCTTTGAACATGGGAAGATGGGTTAACCAATCAACACGAAGCATAGGATTTGGAAAACCATACATATGAGATCGATCCATAGGAGTATACTTGGCATTTTTTCTTGCAGCAGAACTCATCTTGGAACTTATTCAAGCTACTGATCTTCAAGCAATGGAGTCACCATGAAGCTTTGGTCCTCTGAATCTTTTGAGATTGGAGTCGCCAAGGTAATATCACAACCTTCAGAGAACTCTGGTTTCTTGTTACCCAGATGAAGAGGCTCAAAGAAAATCCAGGAAATGGAACTTTTCATCTCCCAACAAACACACGAAAATGTTATCACTAGGTTAGATAGGCTAGGATGTGTCAACCTCCAACCAAGAGTAACTATTTCAAACCACTTTGACTGGAAGTTAGCGCTTCCAATCTGAGATGGCTCTCTCAAAACACTTCTCAAATTCATTTTAATCAACTCAAAATTACAGATGTCTAATTCTAATTTATTTTATGTAGTTTTACAGGTGAAGGAGAATGTGATGGCTACCAACATTGGGCATGGAGTCAAATAAAAGAAAATCATTGGCAAACAATAGTGGTTAATGGAAACTTAGGCGTTTTTGGGTTTAAAATTAATGTCAAATAAACATTCACAACCATACATAGAAAATGAAGGAAGTTGGAGCACTTGACATGAATTCCAAGTAATCAAAATACTATGAACACTGATAGCAACATAGAAAACATGATAAGAACACATAAGCCATAACATGTGTCTCAGGTATAAAATTAGAGTTGTTGCAATATATATTAGCTGGATCAAAAGTTTACATAGCGTCAGCGTCTCACATTATCGATCCATCTCTTCAAAGTGAAAAAGTTACACATATATAGAGTGAGGTCTCCATTACAATAATTCGCCACCTGGGATAGACTCGATGCATAGCCAAGAGACCTAATTTTAATTGAATTAAAAAACATGTATTCTTTATACGGATATTTCTATTTTAACGGAATTTGAATACAAATAGGAGTCTCCTATCATTTATGAGCTCAAAAAATTATGTTAGTGACCCTCATCGAATGAAAACAACTGCTAATGTGTTGGGGTATTGATGAGTTCTTGCCACGCAAATGTGTGGACCTGGTTGACTTTGCTAACCTGGACCTCCACCAAGTTGAATTTCAAAATTTCTACAACAAATCTAGCTAGGGAAAATTCTGTAAAATAGGCTTCAAAGATAAGTGCATATCTTCCAAACCTTGATATATGTGTAAAAACTGAAAGAGGCTTTTGTATATGAGATTGTGATGAACAAAAACATCCTTCATATTTCCAAAATTCCTTTCCATTTGGTCAGAATGTGACCTTGAAGTTGACTACTAAAACTGTCATTTCCAGAATTTCCATAGCCAATTTTGATAGCAAATTTCAAAAAACATATTTCTGCTAGCTATTCAACCTTTCTGACAGCACTGAAGTCTTCATTGATGTTTATTAGCTAAACACATTCCATTTAAACTCCCTTAACTAAAAAATTTCCTTGCATTTTCCTCAATGATAAGCTACCGCAGTTTCGTAGCAAATTTTTAGCTTAACTATGAAGAGTTGATACGAAATTTGAATTTTCAAAGTTTTTTTTATTTTTTATGATTTTTTTTGCCTTCTTATCACTCCTTATTGCTTATCTAATCATGTATATTGTTGAAACTTTAGTTTAGCATAAAATCGTCACAATTGAGCTGCTGGAACTTTTGAACATTGAACGACATCTCACCAAACCTGCAAATCTCTATAGCACATGAAATTGTATCAGGGGAGACTACAAAATTCAACATACCCACCTTTGTCTCTATTCCCGTGAAATTCATTACAAAATCCTTAGCAATCTTTCCATGGAAACCCTGCAACTTCTGGCAAAAATGAAGGCATCTAACGCCAGCGAACGAACAACTGAAAACACGGTCTTCTTCCAAAAGCTTCATGTCAATGGTTTCATATCGCACCACAAAGCCTTCTTCGTATTGTTTCTTCTGCCCCATGGTTGCAACACGTGATGAGCTCCTTCTTGTCACCTGCGATTTCTCCTTAGGGCAGCTAGACTTCCCTGTGACAATGAAGCCAACTCAAAATGAAAGGAAAATGATGGAGAATGCTTTGCATGAACATTTTGGGGATAAAAATCAAAAAGGTGATCTCTAACACGTAATGATACTCCATCATGACTCAAACCCATTATTTTTTTTAAACGTTACTAATCAGCAAGGTTTTGGGTTTCATAGAACCACAGGTTGCAGATGTGACGGATTTGCTATGGAAGTTCGCGCATTTTCATAGCAAATACTTTGTTTTCATCACTGAATTTGCTACGAATTTGGACAAAAGTTCCTTACTGGCTAAATGACAATCATGAACAAGTGACACTGACACAAACGATGATTTGGAAGCTTACTCATATTGTGGACCCCATTTAGGCTTATGTTGACTCAAAACATTGACTAGATGACCAAATTGACACTTTGTACATTTATTTTCCTTTTAAGAAATTTTAACAACATTGCTAATTTGACAAATTAACTCTAAACTATCTAAAAGTTATCAAAGATAACAATATGATAAGACTCTTACTGCTCCTCTCTGAACCATATCCCAAATATCGTGATATTTTATCTCATTATGCTTGGACTTCTCATGGAATATGTTGTACCTCTAAGATAGTAGTAGGTCAACTACCAATGCCAGAGCATCTAAAATAATTGTTTTGGGGTTTTTGGTTTTAGTTTTGGAAGACCAATGAATGAAAACAGATGTAGAATTGAAATACTTAATCCTTTGGGTTATATTAATATCTTGGCAAAGGGCTACCATAAAGCTTTACACAGTGATATAGATCAAAAATAGTGGTGAGAAGAAAAACGGAAAATAATATGATTATCACAGTTTCCAGACTGTAAAACAGAACAGTCATAAGTGTGAAAACCTTCTGAACTACGTTCCAAAGATTCAAGGCAATATACTTAAGCTTACAAAAGTTGTTGATGATTTATTGATTAGATAGGATTAGCTAAATAGACAGTTCATTAATCCATTCTCTTAATAAATGATCACTTCAGGAGCTTATAGGAATAAATTGAGACACAATTATTTCCACTTAGATATCTCTATAAGTCATAAGCATATGAAGAAAAACATAATGATTGATAATTGGAAAAACTTACAGGTTAACACAAACTATGTGAAACCAAATTCAGAATCCTCTGCTTTGTATTAAGGTTTCAGAAAGACTGAGTACATCAAGTGTCTAGAAACGCTTCCTTCAAAAGTGCAACCATTCTAGAATGAACAGTCAAGACTTTACAAGCAATGAACAATGAATCTTGAACTTCGAACCATTAACATCTTGAGAATAGAGTTATTTATACAATAATAAAACTAAGAAAATATCCTAAAACTGATTAAAATTTATTCTAGGAAAGAAAAAAATCTTCATGCAAGAAGATAAGGGCAGCTATATAACTGTTTCTTGTTGTCCCTTTTATTCATGTTGTGCTAGCTTTGTTGATTGATATTTTGCCCCTTTACGCTGCTTGATTGTTTATATCCTTTACGTTGGTTGATTCCTTCATTTGATCTTTCATTTGATACTCTTTAAACTTTGTGAATGTCCTTTGACCCTGCTGAGTAGCCTTTACTGTGTTTTTTTCTCTTCAATGTGCATTTCAGGTTTTTACTATGTTTTTCAACAGTAAATCCTTTTAGATTTTATGTCACATGGTAAAGTAATTTGATATGATTTTCATATTTGTCTTCTAACTGTATGCAGGGTTTTTCTTTGTAACCCTGGAACATAAGTTTTTCCCTGCAAAAAACAGAAATCGTTAAGAAAACATAGGTGACAGAGGAGGTCTTCAATGGCTTTATTGAGCTTGAAAGGATATTGGAAGGAGTACAAGGCGTATCAGAAGGTAAAACAATGCCTTTGTTGGTTACAGAGACTTATGGAGGGTTTACTGTGAAAATAGGCAAAACAAAGCAAAATGGTGATTTTTTTGGTTTAAACGGAAAAACAATCTACTTTACGAATTATGGCGCAAAGTAAACACTAGCTGTTTTGTCGTTATGCGGGAAATGGTTTTGGTTTTCATCACACCGCTTATGAGGCGCGGGCAATTTTGGGATGGATCACCCAAAACAATCTGAGCCTGACACGTAGCAAGGGGAGGTCGGTGGAATACCCAGATAGAGAAGATAAGGATGGTTATAAATGTCGAGGACCCAGATGAAGTGTTTTACAAAAAAAGTAAAAAATATATTGATCAACAGGTGGAGCAAGATTACCACCCCATTGCACCTTTTGGCTTATGCAATGAATCCAAAATATAATTTTGCAGAGTTGCTAAGTAATACAAAGAGAACCGCACGAGACAAAAACCATATTAAGTCCAAATGATTGGTGGAACTACTATGGTGGGGTACTTCCACATATCCAAAAATTGGCCATCGAAATCTTGTCACAAGTTGCTAGTTCTTCTTCAGCAAAAAAGAACTTTAGTACATATGGTTTCATCCATTCAGTGAAGTGAAACAAATTGGTCTCCAAGAAAGTTAAGGAACTAGTGTATGTTCATTCGAACCTTTGCATTTTGTCACACAAGAGTAACAAATACAAATTTGGGCCCACCAAACTATGGAATGTGGAACCAGTGTTACTTGACTTGGATATGTCGTTGAATGCCATGTCTTGTATGACTTTGTTTGATGAAGAGACACCAATAATTGGATCTTAAAATGGACATGGCAACAATGCTCCCACTCCTAAAAGATCCAAATGTTGATGTGGATCTCAATTACATGAATAAAAACATTTGATTATATGTAAATGTAATTTATGATGATGTTTTAAACTTTTGAACAATAACATTGAATACCATAATATGTCATATGATAGTAGATTGTCAATCATAGTTCATTTTGTACATTGTACTATGTAGTGTGCATTATTAATTTGGGTGATGATGTTGATGATTGAAATTTGAAACAGAAACTTGATGATATGTTGAATGTTATAATAATCATTGATGATGATGATAATCTTTATGTTGAATTAATGATGATGATTTGTTTACGCTGAATTCATGATGATGATTATGTACTTTAAAATATAGAATCTAGATTCTAAAAAATTAATGGTAATATGAAACTTTTATTTTGTCTAAGTGCAACTTAGTTGTAGTTGTACGTGTTAAGGAGATGAGTGTTAGCCACAAGTTGTGAAATATTCCCTGCAATTTCTCATTGAAAAAGTGTCCTATGCACCCTTAAACAACTCCAGGCAAAGGTCAGCCTAAGAAAATTCAAGAGCAGAACCCACACAGAAGAGTGTGCCAGCATACAAGGCCATATTTGAGCAGAGTCATAGGAAACAAGCAATTTCTCATTGAAAAAGTGCCCTATGCACCCTTAAACAACTTGTTAAAATTGGCAACTAGGGCCAAACTCCATGTGGGGCCTCTTATTCATGGCAGCTAATATTTTTCTTGGATTCCTCGCGTTGAGAGGTGTAGGACTGATCTAGAGATCATCCGATTCTGACATGTATTCATGGAGATATGAATTTATTTATGTTATGAGACAATTCGTCAAGGTCTCCAACAACCAAATTGCCCCCACTTATCCTCCACGTTTTAGTATAAATAGAAAAGGACTTTAAGTCATTTGTCACACACTCTTGTGATCTCTCTTCATTCTGTTTTGGGTTTGATGAAGATGAGATCTAGAGAGAGTGCCCCAGGTGATACATTGCCCTAATAGGAGATGCCCTAGAAATTGTGATGGAGAAGGCTCTACACTGTCATGGACAAGGCTCTACGTTGCCCTAATGGAGAAGCCTAATGCAGCCATGGAAGAAGACCTATTGTTATCATGGCACCTACGCTGGCATGGAAAAAGCCTAACATTAAAGCCTCCTAAACGCAGTCATGGAAGAATATAATATGTTGCCCTAGAGGATGCCCTAGACTCTAACGTAGTTATGGAAGAAGCCTAACACATTCATGAATAGGCTTCTAAGGTTGCCTTATCAAATTGTTCTAAGCTGTAGTTTAAAGAGGGTTTTGTGTGCCCTTATCCGCTATTCTAAGGAGCCCAAATTGTTGCCCTTATACACAATCAAAGTTTCATATATGCTGCCAGAAAAAGCTCTTATACGCAGCAAGCAGAAGGAGCCCTTGGTAGTGGAACTTCCAACATGGAAGAAAAGGACTATCATTGTTTAGAATCTGTCATGGAGGAAGATTTATTACGTAGCCCTTACCTGCCGTTAAGAGAGGCCCATTAGTAGTCTTGTATTGTTGTCATGATGTCACATTGTTGTAGATGACTGTGTGGCCTAATTAAGGATTGTCTGGGCATATTGGTGATGAGCTTGATTTGAAGGGTTGCTACAGCAAGTTGCTTTGCTAGGCTGCAAGTCATAGCAAGCAACTAAGGTTGTCCCATGATAGTATTGCAATGTATAGCATAGAGATGATGGACATGGTGTGATAGGTGACAGCATGATGTGGGCAGCATGGTGCAGTATGGTGCAACATAGTGCACAGTGACAATGGTGCAGCATAATGATGCATAGTGCAGCATGATGAATGGTGCAGCATAGTGCATAGAAACAATGGTACAGCATAATGATGTGATAGGTGACAGTAAGGATGGGTGCAGCATGGTGTGGCACAGTGACAAGGGGCATGGATGTATAGCAGCAGCATGATGTATTGCAACAGCTTGATGATGATGTATTGCAGTATACATAGTGCAAAATGAAGGATGCAGCATAATGATAAATGCAAAATAGTAATGATTGGGTGCAGCTCTGTGATGGGAGCAACACAGTGATTGGGTGCAGCAAAGTGACGGGTGCAGCATGATGATGAGGTGCAGCATGATGATGAGGTACAACACAGTAATGGGTACAGCATGGTGATGGAGTCACCTTGTAGGATCGGTTGAAGCAGTTTGTCTTCACCGAAGTTTAGATCAGCTACCTCGTGTTATCTTCATAGTGAAGATCTCTGCTCAACATTTTGTCAAGTCAAAATATTGACTTTGATGTATATGTACTATCTCTCTCTCTCTCTGCGGAACTATTAAACATAAGAAGAATTGATCACGGGTTTCCCCACAATAGGGTTAGTCCTTGGTTGGCGCCACATCTTGTGTCCTCTTGTCTTGGCTTGTTCTTCTATGATTTATGTTTATGTTCTCTCTACATTTTACTATCACGCTAAATGTGATTGCTAATCTGGAATTGATATTGAGCTAATATGGAAAATTGAAGTAAATTGTGCTAAGCATAGAACATACCTAAAATTAACACAACTCCAGGCAAAGGTCAGTGTAAGAAAATTCAAGAGCAAAACCTACACAGAAGAGTGTGCTACAATGTACAAAGCCATATGTGAGCAGAGTCGCGAGAAACAAGCCGTGGAGACAGACCTGATCAAGTGCTTATAGCAAGTTGAGACAAGTCCACGAAAGATAAGACCAACAAGTTGGCCCAAAACAAAACAGGCTTGTGCAGGGAAAATAGCCACAAACGCTGAGAAAAACACAGATAGATGCCAAAAACAGAAAAGATATGCATAAATATTTTTGTACGCAGACCTGTGAAAAGAAGGATCTCTGTAACAATTAAAACAAACCACAAACCTCATAAACATGCTAAATTTCTCCCAAAAACCAACACATTCCGAAACCCTAACTTTGAAGAGATAGCTCCAAAATAGTACCCAAAAGATTCACATAAGAAAACAAAATGGGAAAATACCAACAGTGACCAATGCATGGTGCTCCATCATGCAAAAAGAAGATTCCTGAAAGAAGTCTTGCACTAGAGAAAAAACCTGAATTGAAAAATATTGCAGTCGAGTTCAAACTAAAAGCCTTGTTTTCCATAATACTTTTTTAAGAGATCAATAATGATTCAAGTCTTCAAATGGGTGGAACCAAATGAACTCCACAACAAGCTCAATTGCAAGTGATCAGGGTTGGGGAAACTCAACCCCTCAACTTCACTACCATGTTGAAGGTAAAACTTAAAGGCCATAAGAAAAGTAGAATCTGCACACAATAAAGACATAAAAATACACTCAAGACACAAAGCATTGGTGGGTAACCTTGTTAGTTGTTACCCTGATAAACTTGAATATCAAAGAATGTATCTAACTTGATGCGGTTCATAAGACCCCTTTATATGGAGATTAGTTCTGACTTAACAAACCCTGACTACCACATTAATGAGGAACCATTATGAATACTTTCCAACCACCACATTAATAATAGACCATTAGGACACCTTACATTAATGACACTAATATCCACTAAGAATACATCAAGTACACACAATGGAACATTAATAACACCAACAGAGTGCTGCACCATGAGGGTGCACATGTAATAATCTATTTCTTCTAAAATGGCATCACATACCAACACGTCTGCGCATTACCTCCTTTTTGTCAATCATTTCCAAGATCATAACTCCAAACATGTTCAGTGTCATGCATAAATCATTTCTGCAAATGCTTTCTGAACTCCCGAGAACCTTAGCCAACATAAGTTTCAAGGAATCAAACTGCTGTATGAAATCAATTCCTTTATGGCATCTAAATTGTTCGTGTAATCAACCACAGAAGATTTGATAAAATTTTGAAATAGACATGCCAACAAAATAATCAATGAACATTTCCATGCCACAAATTACAAAATATCTGCTTGTTACGTGATACTGAACCAAATTCAAAGTTTTAAATGAATGGCCTTTGAATTTAATCAATTACGTGATACATAATAAATTGATTCTTTCCAAAAAGAAAATATCTCAATGCAAGGCATAGAGACATGAAAGCCAAAGGTGTTTGTCATATGTCAGTTAAACAAACAAAAATCTACAAAAGCATGCCTTGCCAGCTCTGACAATGGTAACCCATAGATTAAGCGTCATTATTGCCAGTACTAAATAATAAAAGGAACAAAAAGGAGGTAACATGAAACAATATGCTAATAATATCAATCAAGAAAGGTGATACGAATGATTGCTAAAAGTTGCTATTTGGTAAAGGGATCCTAAGGTGACACATATATCGCTGTAACGTTAACCGTGTTGGTTATATTCCTCCTTCCATTCAAACTTTAGCAGAGAGAATGGATTTCAACCGCTTTTTCCATGGAGCATTGTCTTGTTGTTCAAACCATGAAAGGAAAGCACTGTCAAGCAAACAAAAGAAATTAACATAGAGAAGTTGATATCTCACAGGTACAAAACGGAAGTTCACTGCCTGCACCATGGGCCACGCACACCCCTCAGTCATAAAAGCTGGAAGAAAATCTCTTTTAACGCTGCACTTAACTTCATCAAAGGTTTTTCCTGAAGCAAAACCCATATATGTAAAAAATGCAAGCAAATGCACAGGGCCAAAAAGAAGAGAATCTGCAGCCAACTTAGCAGTAATAAACTGCCAAGAACTGGGCCGCAACCGAAAAGAATGTCTTGTTACATGCTCTAAGCCCTCATACCTACAAGTCAACAGAAAACTCTATCTCATTGCACAATACAAAAAATGGCATCAAATTGACATCAACCATTGTAAATGTAGTCCATTGATCCTTCTTTTACGTGTAGGTTGGAAAAAGTCATTTAACGGTACTCACCAGAAGTGACCAACTGGTCCAACAAAGCCAAAACCAAACATACTAGTAGTTGCGACTCTTTTCCAATCTACTTTGAAGCTTTCCCCCTCTTTACCCTGCATCTCATGAGTCATGAGTATGAAAAGATTGTCCAACTAGAAAGATACATGCAAGAAGACAAGCTAATGGATAAAAAAACCCAAAGAAGACAAGGAAGTTGAAAATGTAGAGATATATTATATATAGCTAGGTACTGACAAAATAGACACCGAAAAAATATTAGCAAACAAGTTCTATATTTGCACACACTAAATTACATTAGTTTGACCTGCCTGTTTTGCTGCACCTATTACCCAAAAACTAAGCAGTTTCATCGTATGTAGTATATACGTCAGGTCTTTCCTTGAATATGCTACTAATACGTTTGGTTTTAGGCAGAAAATACTGACAAGATAGATTGACGATGACATGTTGGTCAGTTCAAAATAGTAAAATACCTATCAGAAAAATTATATGAAAATCATACTGTAATGTTGATTGCCATTAACGAGGATAAGAGTAAAAGACCATAACCCTAGCTGCTTCATTTTGAATGGCAATAAGACAGAGACAAGGTTCTAATCCTTGAATGAACTAAGCCAAGCAGATTAATATGGAGAACTAAGCATTATAAAGCCTCCACTGGCTAGGAAGGAACTAGGTGCCAGTTGACTGTGGAATGTGGCAAGAGGGAAGACATGACAACGAAAACTACGCTCTCCATGTATTGTGCCACCCTAGTCAAAACAGGTGACACATTTGAGTTTTGTACAGGTCCAACTTAGCCTTGTTGAGGAAAAAGATATCCTAGAAGATTAAGAAAGAAATGGTATTGAATTACAGAGTAACAGTCATGTTTAACAGTCATGTTTTCTTCCTAAGGAATGATTCTAGATAAAGGATGGGCAGAAGCTGTCCCTTGGTGAAATTGCACCACGATAGAAGAAATATTAAGGTTCTGAACAAAATTATGCCCTTTATACAGAAAATTTGGAAGAAATATGTTGATTGGCAAAGGAAGACACCACAGCCAAACACAGCTTTAAAGTTTATGCTCGACATCCTAGAGAATAAACTTACCTTGCAATCATTTGATAACAATGAATTAGAATTATTTACCAGGGAAACATGGCAGGACAAATCACTAAATCCATGATACAACGCTATAGATGCCATAAAGGCTGCAAAGTTTTATGCCCATCATCCCAGGAAAAGCTTGGGGATCTTTGGCCATCCACAAGCTTGCTTCTTGTTGTAGGCTCATAAGATGTACATCATGGTAGATTATAAATTATAATAGATGGAAACAGGTTTTAGTTAACAGTCCACCAAGCTGCTCAAGGTGCAAATCTAATGAAGAAAGGCCACTATTTCTTCCACTGACCATTTTATGAAATGATTTAGTATCTTATAGTACCACGCTCTAAGGTTAACCAATATGTTTTGGGGATTGTGCATAATCTCAAGAGTTATGAAATTAATTGGGGTCCCTCTTATTTTTCATCTTTTAATGGCAAGTCTCTACTAAAGTGGTCCGGCTGCTCATTTGATTATTATTCAAGGCAAATTAAGATTTCCCTGACAGGTCTACAGATAAACTCTGAGACAGTCTGCAAAAACCAGAAAACCTAAGTGAAAAACATTATATCAAAGTCCAAAGATGACCCAAACGACCTCAAAATGAAATGCTAAATAGATTATGTCAAGTACTACATGGGAGTGCCAGAGACATATCCAAACTATAGATAAGACACAATATAGTGCTGTAAAGCTGGCAGATTAAAAACTGCCAATAAACTTGTCTTGCAATGAAGGAGCATGTCTGAAAGGATGAGAATATGCAGAAAATCAAATAAGAATAAAAGGAAGCTTAAGAAGAACTTGCGAAGAACTTGCGAAGAAAGTTGATAAAAATATCCAAGCCACAAGACCTTAATCAAACACATCGTAAAATAGTTAATAGATTAAGAGTAAGAAAGGAAAGGAAAAGAAAAATAAGGACGAGCTAAAGAAAGAATCTGCAATGAGAGATGGCGAAATATATAGGTGGTCAAATCATAATCAAATAGCAAAGTTAAAATCGTAATAAGATGTTTACATGATGTAAAATTGCCCAACAAGGAGACTTGAAGAAAAGATTAGGAGGAAAGTTGCAGAAGCCTTAAAGAGATGAATTCAAATCAAAAATGCAACTAGGATTTTAGGACGAATATATTGATAGAAATGTCGATCTCTAGTTGCAAAAGGAAATGGAAGAAGAATATAAAGTCACAGGAAAATACACGAAGAAGTTGATATCCAGCTCAAGGACGCAAAGTCAAAAATTGAAAACCATAACAGAATACTCAAAAGCGTTCTCTCTAAAACAAGTACAAATGACAAATATCCAGGAAAAAGAACAAATACAGAATATGGAATGAGATTACAAGCCATATAGGTAAATTGAACGTGAATCAGAAGAGAAAGAAGTAAAACCTGCAAAGCTCAAACCATATTGGCATCCTCACAATCAGGAGGGCATTCCATCATGACAAGAAGACAAATATTGATGCCCGCATTTTCAGGATAGCAAGCAGTAAATCCAGGGCCATTCATGGAATCAAAAAGGAACTACTTAAGCAACAGGGCACATCAATTACAACAAACAAAATGACAAAGGTATAACATAGATGGAATTAAAGGAAAAAAAAAACTATGCAATATCAAACTATTAGAGATCCACATAGTAAGAGTCAAATATGGATAGATGGTTGTCAAAGAGGTCTTCTTTAGTTGGTAAAGTGAGGGTATTTCATACCCCCAACAAGGTCCAAATACACCAGAAACACGTTTCAGCCTTCATGAGTTGTCTCACTAATGCATGGGGGTCATTTCATGCAACCGGGACCAAGTGGAAGTCCTAGAGGAATTTGGCCGAACAGGCACCCACCACTCGCAACTTCTTAGTCAAAGGAAAACCTCTAGTGTTGTAAATTGATTGCATTTTATTGTAACACTCACACTATAAGAAAGGGCATGTTTGTTACACAGTGATAATAGGAAACATATTGTCAAAAAAATGGATGGATCAATGTTATCAGAACTGAAACAGGTCAAGGAACTGGCCAGCCAAACGGGTTGGAACCGGTCTACTAAAAAATGCAGGGAAAAAAAAACTATCTATATATATATATATATATCTTCTGAAACAAAATACATGAACATTGCTACAACAAATAACTAAATGTACTTTCTATTTTTGGCAATTTTCGAGCACTACACTATAAAACGAAGAAGCTAGTGTTCTTTGACATCTTAACAAGATGTGAAAAGAAAAATATACGTTTCAGGAGAAATATACATATGTTAAGTGAAGCTCAAACTGTTGGCCCACTTGAAAATATAAAGAGGAAGTATGAGTAAAAACAATTTGTTGATGCATGATGAGAAAGTTAACACTGGACTGAAAAGATATATCAAAGAAAGTTTTAAATTTTTTATAGTAATTTATAATTCCCCAAAATGTTAAATATATAGGCAAGACAAAGAGGGTATTAGTCAATAGAAACTGCGATAATTAGTAATCATATTTGCACTGATAGGTTTTGAAGAGATTTTCACTTTCTACAACTAGCTAGCCTTCAAATATTCAAAAATAGTCTGGTTTGAATTAGACCAAAGGCTATAAGGTCCCAGAGATATGATGGTGAAAGCACAGCAAACGACTGAGCAAGAACGTAGTACCCAATCAATTCATATTTACTTAGGCAGCATGTGCCAGTATCATGGCCAGGAGTTTCTGTCCATGAACACATCACACCGTTTCAACTAAGAAGCAAGGATTATTTCTCACTGCTCATGAAGTCAAAACTTTCTGTGTTACTTTCCATTTCATAATTTATGTCACACAACTCCATTAAATAAGGAGATAAATCATAACATTTCGGAGATACAGTATCTGTATGAAACAACCACAAAAAATCTATAACATGTATTAGAGCTCAGGTAGGACGACAACATCAGGTCTTTAAATCCAAACTGTATGTTAGAAACGAGATGTCATGCACAATGGCAATCACTGAACATTATAACGCACCCCTGCTTATCAATACTCATGAGTCGACAACTGTACAGGTAGAGTCTGCCCTCTCTTCAAGGCACTTAAAAGCAGACTTACAGAAAGTTTTTGTCACTCCCTCTTTCTTGGATTCTTATGTTGGATTCTTATGGAAAGAGTGATTTGTAAAGGGTTACAGGATAGCTACGAATGAAGTTGTAAGTGGATAAAACATGATGATAAAAAATTCATTAGTCATCAGTGTAAGGTCTGGACCTCCCACGCAATGGTGAGTACACGGGTGCCTAACACATATGGAATTACACTGCATAATAACTCAAAGAAAATGTTGTACATTCTTACAGTTTTACAACAATTATCTCCTTGACACAAGGGGAAATATTCTGCCTTCAATGCATTTTATAGCCTGGGTAGGGGTTAAGGTTATACATCAACTCTTTGTGTGCGTGACACTGCAATGATGCATGGAATCCAGAAGATGCACTGAGTTCATTGAAGAAAATGTTGTATATTCTTACAGTTTTATAACAATTATTGTTGGAATTCAGAGGCACAGCAATTTGATTAAACACACAGCAGAATATCAAGCACATATGACACAGTATTTAACGTGGTTCACCCAACCAATCTGGGCTACGTCCACCAAACATAGGCATCAGGAATTTATTAATCAAACAGGAGATTACATAATGAAAAACTTCATAAAACTCTCACCCCCTTAGCAAACCATCTGAATAGTTGCCTGTTATATAGCATAGAGAATCTAACAGCCTCATTAACTCCCTCACATCAAATATAGGAGGCATTAACTTCCTCCCAACAAACCTGGAGCTAATCTAAGACCTGAATTCTATTGTTGTCATCAGCTGAGATTTTTCCTATTTTGCTCCAAACAGAAAATCTCAACAATCTCCACCTTGACAACAATTTGCCTGATGCCCTGTTATTATTATTTTATCTTTTCTGCAAGCCAGGAGAAGCCAAACACCAGCGTAGCTTCTCCAACAAAACTGGTTTTGTGAACATGTCTGCACAGTTCTCCTTTGTATGCACC
>APFE030327861.1:0-12049 GCA_000404065.3 Pinus taeda | reverse complement strand
TGTTGAGATTGCAACAAGATGATGGAGCTTAGTGAAAAGAGTCGCCTTCACTAAGTGGGCCCGCAGGCTATATTTGGCGCAAGTCTATTTTTAGACTATGTCTATTTTTAGACATATGGATCATGTCTATGGATTGCAGGTTGCTGTTTATGGATGATTGATCAAGTTGGGAAAAATAGATGGACTTCTATTTTTGATGAAAGTGTGAGTGATCACAATGTGAGTGATCAAGTCTATTTTTAGACTGGTTGTCAAAAATAGAAAAGTCAAATATTATTATCTCACAATAATATTTGGACTATAAACTTAATCTTATTCTCTTGGAGCACTTCAGTTTGAGCTACAGAGGTGGCACATGCAGCTGTCAGAAGGAAATACGCTTTTCTTATGAGTCAGTTGATTTGCTGCATGCATGACTTCAGTTAGAACTCAATCAGTTGAGTTTGGTGGAGTTGATTGTGGAGTTGATGGAGTTGTGTTCAGTTTAGCTTTGTTAAACTGGTTGTATTTAGTCTAACTGACAAAGAGACTAGAGATGAGTTGGGTGAATTAGTTGTTAATTAATTCACAAGTTATTAACTCATAATACAACTAATGAATACATCAGTTAACTCAGTTGCATGTTCAGTTCAACAGGGACAAGTGGTAGAGAATCAGATTGCTATCAGTTGTGACTATAGTTGTGCACCAGATCTTGCACAATCAAGGGATTGAGTATGCCAATGAGTTTGCCCACGTATTTCCCCACATTTTAGCTTATGCTCACGTCCACAAAGCGTGAGTGACTTTTTTGCAGGTGCAAAACGAGTTTGGTGAGCCATTCTCATCATTTCTTGAGCAGGTATTGAGCAGTGGAGGCAGGCAAGCATTGGAAGAGATTTGGAGATCAGATCTGAGCTGTATTGTGTGTAACAGAGGTGGAGATACTTGTGAGAAGTATTATGCTGTGTAATGTTACATGACTCAATCATTAATATACAGATAGTTGGGTTTTTAGCGAGATGCTTTCCCCGGGATACATACTGTGTTAATGTGTGAATGCTCTTGATGTTTTATTGTTATTGATGCTGCTATATTGATGATCAACGTAGAGGAGCTTATGTATTGTGTATGTTTTCCGCAATAGTACATGATCAGGATAATCTCCATTGAATATGTGTTAAATTATTCAAAATTTCTACGAAAAGAAGCAATCATTGTCGAAGCACACAAAGGGGGAGCCGAAGGACACTATCAAGGAGAAATGACTACATGGAATCTAGTGGCTAACACTATTTTGCGAATGTCGACAATATGTACAAAAATGTGATATATGTCAGAGAACAAGGTGTCCTCTACCAAAACATCAAATGCCGCTACAATGAATTATCTCTTCACTACCTTTTAAGATATGGGTGATTGACTTCGTCAACCCATTTCCCAAAAGAGGTAAGAAGATAGGAGAAAGATATATAATAACTGCAATCAAATATCTAACAAAGTGGGCAGAAGCTGAGCCATTAGAGTCCTACACTAAAGAAGTAGCAACTAAATTTATATATGAAAACATAGTAACATGATTTGACTGCCCCCTGGTTCTTATTAGCGATAGAGGAACACATTTTGTAAATGGTAAAATCTAAGAATTGAAAAATAATTTTATGATCAAACATTGTAAGAATACTATGTATCCTTCACAAGCCAAATGTGTTGTCGAGCAATTAAACAAAACATTGCATAAAGGCTTAATGAAAATTTGTAATGTCGATAGAGATGACTGGGATGATAAAGTTCCAGCGATTCTGTGGGTATATCACACATTGTATAAGCAATCAACATGATCAATGCCATTTAAACTTATTTAGGGATAGGAAGCAGCCATACTGTTCCACTATTCAGTAAACACACATAACATGTTGACTATATTAAAATATAATACAAATTTACAAGAGGAACTTCTCATAAACTTACACCAACTAGAGGAAGATTGAATTTACGCCCTTTACCATCAATAGATAAATAAAGAATAACAAAAATCATGGCACGACATGAGCTTGCAAGCTAAACATTTTCATGATGGTAATTTAGTCCTACTATATGACAGTAAAGTAAAAGGAAAGTTGAAGAAACTCAAAATTGCATGGTTAGGACCATTTTTTATTGAAGATATCCAACCTTCTGGAGCTACATAACTTCAGACCTTACAAGGACACCTTTTCAAATCACTTGTTAATGGTGCTTGTCTTAAAAGATACATTTCTTAGTCATATTTAACATAGGTTAATGATAGGATTAATAAGAAACAAGCTAATCGATTATGTGTAAAACATAAACTTTCTAAATTAAATATTTGAAATGATTAATTATTAATCTTCTTTCTTATTCTTTAATTAGCAAGTTATTTAGAAATGTAGTTACACATTAAGCAATGAGATAATAACTGACATAACAGTAAGATATCTAAATAGAACTACTAAAAAAATGAATCAAGTAGACAAGTACAATGGAATGAGAAATCAACCTTGGTAACCTTCTATGTGTGAAGCAAAGTATGGAACGACACCAATACAATGTAGAACAATGAAAAATAGAGCATAAAGAAAGGAATAGATCTAAAACGACAAAAAAACACCCAATGGAACACCCTATTAGGTACAATTCGACAATCTAATAGTCAAAGATAGGAATTTCGACCACACGTCTGAAGGAAATTCCAGACTACCAACTATTAATAAATGTCCAGCACGTGACCCTGACAAATTACTGTATAAAAGACAAAAATCAGAACTCAAAAGCCAAAGTTATCAAGTACAAGCATCTTTTCCAGACTCATCGCAAGCTTCATCCATCCGATCACTATCTGACATACAAAAATAATCATCTCAAATCACTTTGCAATCATTTAGCACTCCACAAGGGAGGTGGCGATCACATGGAATGCATGCACCAAGTGACGATCGAGGATAAAATCGAAATTCGATGAGACATTCTAGTGATGGTAAAACGAGTAATAATTATGGCACAATTAATTTAGCTTCTATAAAAATCAATGAAGGATCGAGCTTGATAAAAATATTTCCGGAAGTATTGATTGATGTTCTCTATGACCTTGAAGCCATTCCTGATATCCCAAGTTTGGTAATTTTTTATTCAGATCTTCTAGATTGCATGAGAACTGAAATTTTTTGAGATGTTTTTGTTATGGCCAAAGGAAAAGTTTGCTCAGAGGACGAAGAAATCATAGTGGAACCCCAAACTAAGGTAAGATTCGACCTTGCCTGTAAAATAAAGTTAGAAAAGTTCATGCAAAATATCTGGAAAGCGAAGATTGAGGAACCATATTGGGAAAACACTATGAATCCTTCCTATAATGGGCCAAAGAAGAAGACAAATGGAACCCACAAAAAAATTTGCTACATATATTAGGAGTTCATGACATCCTTGGTGCACCATTAGTTGTATATTTGCAGGGCATGAAAGAAGAGGCTGTGAAATATTTAGTTAGTCGATACCACACAAGAAATCTTTGGCTTAGACAACCGCAATCAATTTATATAACTGCTATTCATTTGATAAAGGGTATACCATATAAAGGGGAGAAAATGTTGACCACAACAGATGGTACTAATTAGCTCACACAACTCACTGGTGGAGCATCATGGAAAAAATCTAGAGGATTAGTTATAAGTTAGGTCCAGGATCCATTCGTCAAATGGGTATGCATAATAGTTTCTTTATGCCTTACAACAACTAGTCGAGCGTCCGATGTAAAGTTGACAATGCTTTAGGCTATCAATGAAATAGTCAAATCAGGAAAGGAGTAAAATTGGGTTGAGTACATAGCATAACTCCTCAAGGAAAAATATCAAAGCTGTCAAAATTCAGGTAAGGCATTCAATTTCCATATTTGTTAATTTGACTAGCTATGAAGTCTAACCCTCCAGTCAGAGAGGTGGATTTCACAAAGAAGGATATGCCCCTTATGTGAAATTTCAGAATATTTTCCCATATTTAGTTAGGAAAACCCTAGTTTGTAGGACCTCTTGAATTTTTTAGAAACTAGTTACTTCACATAAAAAAAAATTCAAATAAATGGTGAATTCCCCATCATGTTGGATGAGCCCTACCCCCTTGCTCTCATATACAAATGTCCTTAAATTATACCAAATCATGGTATACCAATTCCTTATAACTTGACTCTCAATAACTCCCGTACCAACCCACTGTAGAACAAATATTTGATAAAATTTGTAGAAAGTCCAATACCAACTATCCCATTCCTCCTAAGACCTTTCTCACAACATTATTACTCCCATGATTGATGCCATTTTAGAAGAAGAGGCAAAAACTGCCTTGTATTTACAACCTTTTAAAGTTGATTTGTCAGTTCCCTTACCCAAAACTCCCAATAAGTCTTCTTTCAAAGAGTCTAGTAGCCATAAGGTCACCCCAGCTAAGAAAATCGACCCAGTGGAAAAATGTGCTTAAGGAAATTTGTTTGTCTGATCTTGATCAACAACAAAGACTTGATGAAGCCATCCAACAAATGGAGTCAAATGAAAAAATAACCAAGAAGACCCAAAAAACCAACCTGACATCCACTTAGACAAAAATCCAGAATGATGTCAAGAAGGCCAAAGACATATTTTCTAACAATATTAAGCAAACAATGGAGGAATTTTGTCAAGTCTCAGTGATATAGAATCATCAAAAAAATGGAATATCCTCCAACACACAACATCAACAAAATGGTGTTGCAGATAAGGACAAGTAGGATAATGATGAAGGCACTAAAAAGCTGATTTATCTAACAAAAGGAACTCCTGTCAATTCCCTAATTTGTATTACAGAAGAGCACCATCATTTGGAGTAACATGAAAATAATTAGTCAGAACAAACTCAGTCTGAGAAGAACCAGTTTGATGGTGATCAGTTGGAACAGGACTAGTCTGAACATAATCAGTCACTCAGCTAGACAATAATCAATTAGAGGGAAATCAGATGGAACAAAATAAATATGGTCACCAAGATAATTGATCTGAACGAAACCATTATGATGAAACAATTAAAGATTATAACTAGCAGACAACAAATGTCCCGATTGATCATCAATAAGAAGAAATGTTTGAGATTCTAGTTACCAATACAACAACAAAAAATAATCCATCAAGTAGAAAGACTTTTCCAACTACATATACTCCTACAAATCCATCTACAACAAGTGGACTCACAACCAAAGATAAAAAGGAACGAGTCGACATTACTACTAGGTATGCTGACCTCGGGCTTGCTAGTGATAAGTAGATTTTTCAGGTTATAGAGTAGTTGGTTAAAGCTACTAAAAATAGGTTGTGCAAAAGAAAAAGAGATACCAATGATCTTGAGCACTATCAGGAATGAGAAAGGGAGACTTGGCTAGCTTGTTAAAGCCAAGAAATAGAAAACCTTCACATTCCCATGCCATCAAAGAGTGATGATAATATCATTGTTGTCCGATAGTTGGTAGAGTAGTTGATTAATTAGAATTTTCAACTTAGTGCACTTGTATCAGAATTGCAATCCCAACCTCTAGATGTTGAAAATATTAAGCTCACAAAGACACTACGAAAGGCTCATGATGAATTCATAGCAAGAAATAAGACCTTGGATAACACACTTAACAAAGGAGCTACACTCACAACTACACTTAACAATTGGCCCACTTATTTAGTAAATAATCATACCAAAATCAAGGCCCAAGAGATGCTTACCAAAGATTTCTCTTCATGGAAAATTTCAGGTCCTAGAGCACAATAAGCAATCAATATTTAATTGGAGCAAGAACAAGAAATATTCTCATTAATACTGCAATAGAAACATTAGGGGATGAGGAAGGAAATAAATCCTAGCATGAAGCTTCCAATGCTTTTGAATATGGGAGTATTTGACCAAGTTTTGAGCATTGAAGTAACTAAATCATTAAGCCAAAGGACAATTAAGCACACACCTCTTAAGGAGAAAGTACAATACCTGTTAGATCTAAAAGAATGTAGTGCTAAATCTAGACTTGCAGTTTGACAATGGTCTATATTTGACAAACATTTGTAGATCTTCGCTCCAATGATCTATGAGACTACATTTCCAACTCTACTACCACTAGCTCGCTTTGCTTCCCTACATCCACAATGACCTACCCATCAGTTCTTTTCACCCATTGTTAACATGCTATAGCCTTAGAAAAATAATCTCATGAAGTGGAAGTCGAACAGGCAGTACATTAGTCGACAAAGAAAATTCTAGAAGTTCCAGACGTTCCGACTGCAGCTACAAGAGCACTATGTGATGACCCACTAATTGTTTTATCTTAGTTCATTTTATTGTAATAGTCGTAGTGATATTTTTTATTTTAAAAGAACTAGCGACATGGAATGTAAACACCATTGTTTCTCTTTTTCAATTTTGTGCCATTCCAACTCTTCGCTTCTTCGGGATGAAGAAGGCTTTGAGGGTGGGGGAGATGTTGGAGGAGATAGTCAGTCTAACCGACTAGTCTGATGCAAAGAGGGATAGTCGTATTAACCGACTAGCCTAATTCAAGCTAATATTCATGTAATGTATTGAAAGGATAACTAATGAAAAATTAAGAATCATATATGGTTAGACAATTAGACTTCCATAACTGCCCCGACAACCTATATATGTATGTCTATATATCTATGTATCAGTTCTGGTTTGACATATAATAGTGATATATCTATACTCTTTTGCTGGTTTTCCATTATTGTGTCTCTTGTACCTATATAAATGCTTCTCGTATAATTTCTTGTTGTCTGAATACTGGGAACCATGCATGTTGTTCGCTACATTACAATAGGTGTTTTCTTCCCCTTGTTCAATAAATAGGGTATTTCCACATAGATTGAACACCTTAAGTAACTACTCACACAAATAAATCAAGGATCAATTCATTAGTGTATTATGTGGTTAAAACGCTTGGAGAGAGAAACAATCTATGGTTCCCAACCAACCTGACCAATTAAGGAAGTATAAAAAGAAAAACAATTACATGTGTTTTATTCATAATTGTTCAGCAACCAATGGAGTTCCATGCTCTTTAAATAGAGGTCATGGACCAAATAGGCATTAATCCATATATCAATATAACTATTAGTATAAATAATACTATGAGTTAATGGATTAGTTTATGTTTACAACATATTGTGACTATTAGATTACATAACTACAAATGCACACTAATTAAAGAAACACACTTTACCTAAATATACATTAGACCAAGTTGATATTAACTAACTCCTAAGTGTCTGAATATCCCAACTCCCCCCCTTCAAAACAAATTGGGTAGGATTGAATAATTTCAGCAAATGACACAATAGGAGAAGGAAGGAGGCATTAGTTTTCATCCCTCCTAATGACAAGTTATTGAACTCCTAACATTGACTGAAGTTTGGAAAGCACTATTTTTGTAGGAGACTCTATGTGAAAATGTCTACAACTTGGTCATCTATAGGGAAAAAGAGCACTTTAAAAATGTGATATTGAATAAGCTTTTTGATGAAGTGCATGAATAGTTCAATGCATTTTATACACTAATGTTGAGATGGATCTTGTGCAAGCTTGATGGCACTATGATTCTCACACCAAACAATGCCAAATTCTACTATAGGAATCCAAATTTGAAATGATTTGTTGAAGCCACATGGATTCTTGACATTGTTGGATACTCTACTTATGTAGAAAAAAATCAAGAGCTTGTTGCTTCTTACAAGTCTAAGTGACAAGTTTAGAACCAAGAATGAAAACATAAGCTACAACAAAATTTCGATCATCAAGGTCACTATCCCACTCATAATTAATGAAACCAACCAACAAAGGAATCCCCCTTGAACTATAATGTATCCCAAATTGAACTATACCTTAGAGATATTGAAGTATCCTTTTTATTTCTTTCTAATGGCTCTCATCTGTTGTTTGCATATATTGGAAAACAACACCAACAACAAAGGAAACATAATGATGGGTATGAGTTGAAATGTAAAAGGATACCAACTAACTAATTTTATTAAGTGGCATCTACTATAGGTGTGGTATAGGTGGCAACAAGATTAGCTCTATACTATAAGGAAGAAGGTATTGATTTACAATTTTCCAGGTGAAAGAGGCAAAGAATATTGCATGTGTACTTATAGAGGGAAATGACAACTCCTTGCTTAGTTTGCAATATTTGGAAGCTAAAGAAATAATGAAAATAACTTGATCTTGTCATTTTAAATTTCCTCTTAAGACATTTCAGATGGATTAAAAGTTTAGGGTCATTACTAATGAGTATAAGGTCATCAACCTAAAGAATAAGTATTAAGAGAAGGTTACCTACTTTCATGGTATAGACATTGGGGTTATAATGATATTTAAAAAATGACTTGTCAAGAAGAAAGCTACCATTTTAGCCTTACAAAGCTTAAGGAACTTGCTCAAGAGGGTAGAGATATTGCTTGAGGTGTGAAACAAGGGTGGAGTCATTTTGGAAAAGGGAAATTCCTTACTTAGTTTGCAATACCTAGAGGCTTAGGAATAATGAAAATAACCTAAGCTTTTCATTTTTAATTTCTTCTTAAGATTTGATTTCACCTAGTTTAAAAGTTCAAGGTCACTATCAATGAGTATATGGTCATCAACATAAAGAACAAATATTAGGAGATGGTTAACTACTTTCTTGGTATAGGAATTAGGGTCTAATGATATTTAGAAAATATAATGTTAGAAGAAAGCTACCCATTTTAGCCTTACCAAGCCCAACAAGCTTGTTTAAGACCATAGAGAGGTTGCTTGAGGAAGAAACAAGGGTGGAGACATTTTGAACATAGCCAAGAGGTTGTTCTGAGTAAATTTCTTCTTACAAATGTCCATGTAAGAAGGAATATTGCCATCTATTAGACCTCCCATTTATGTGAGGTTCCAAGGGATAGAAAAATGTGGATGGAATTCATTTTGACTATGGGGGAAAAGAGTTTCATTATAGTTAACCCCTTAATTTGAGAAAATTATTTAGCAACTAATCATGCCTTAATTTTTTCAACACTTCCATGTAATGCATACTTAGTTTTAAATACTTATATACATCTCACATGTTTTCTTTTTTTTGGTACATGTATAAGATCCCAAGTATTGTTCACCATTAAGGAATGATATTCTTCTTTCTCTTGATACCCAATCCTCCAAGATTGAGAAAATATACAATAAACATGTAAATATATAATAAGATGAAGATACATTGGAAGATGAATCCCAAGAGTCTCTTATGTGTATATATTAATTCTCCTCCTATGTGTAGTTACCATGTACTTGACCTGTTATGGTATTAGAATGCAAGTCTCAACTTTGAATTTCTCTACCCTTGTAGCTTCTTTTCCTTAGTCCTACTATTGTTGGAGCCCTGCTATCTTCCCTACTAGTTTGCCTTATGCCGGTATGCAGTCATAGTAACCTATTTCTCTGCTTATCTTGGCGTTACAATGTGTTTAATGAAGGTGTCCGTGTTCCATTTTGATTCTTTCATTCAAAATATTTTGCACAGTCTCTCTTATAGTGGATACCTACACTACAAAAGGAGTTATAGAAGTGCAAAAGAATTGTATGAATTGCCGTGGAAGAGTTTTTTTTTTTGTTTCAATAAAGAGAGTTGTCGCTATCGGAGTCCATTTTGTGGATGTTGTACACTAGTGTCCAAAAAATGCATTGCTCTGAGCAACATAAAAGAATCAAGTGTCAGAGGATTACGCAAGCAATTTCATCATTGGACAAAGCAGAGGAGGCGTGGTCGAATATCCTACAAATTGCATAATACTCTTTCCAACGACGATTTGAAGAAACCAGCTCAGTACACCAATGGATGAAGAAAGCAGACGGTTTGAAATCATTAATTGGTTTTTAAATGTAAGATGCATAATTATTTTTTTCTAAGCCCATGATTAATTTACACCGAATAACTAAGCATGGGATTAATGCCATATAATCCAAGAGCATTTAGGATATCAATGAGAAATACAATTGATATATCTGCGATACCAATATAGTATGTCCAAAACAAAAGAGCGATTAAAAGAGGACAATATTCAAAAAAATCATTTATTGGTAACAAAAGAGAGACTAAAAGAGGATAGCATTCAGAAAATTCTAATATGTCCAAAACAGAAGAGAGATTAAACAAGTACAATATTTAGAAAATTCGTTTATTGGTAAGGTTTAAATAGAAAAATTAAAAGATGACAATATTCAGAAAATTCATTTATTGGTAAGCTTCTATTTAATTTATTAATAAGGTTCTATTTAAGGTTCAACTAGAATAAAAAGAAGACAGTATTCAGAAAATTCATTTATGAGTAAGGTTCAAATAACATTATTCAAAAAATGAAAGATTGGTGCTGAAATTAACAATATCATTGGTGCTGAAATTAACAATAATATCAATAATCCTAGAGGAGAGGTGACAACCATTGAAATGCTCCCCAAAACACGCTATACAAAAGAGGGAATCAATTGTTTCATAAATTCTTTCTAATTTGTTATAAAACGTTTATGTAATGGGTTCATGTTGTAACTGATCACAATTGTGTTTCCTTTTTCTTATCGTCGCTGCAAACTAATCATAGATTATCTGTCCATCTTGAAGATATAATTAATCAATGAATTAGTTGTCTATTAAGAGTTGTACAGGTATATATGAAACATTACAAAATTACAAAGATCTACTTACATGGTTTGCAATATTTTGCTTAATTGTTTTGTCGTCATCTATTCCATTCTTTACATGGTCTGCAATATTTTACTTAATTGTTTGTAATCATTTATTCTATTCTTTTTCAAAGCTGGTTCCAACTCATCCATTGATATACCTGTCAAGTAGTACAAAATGAATGCCCTCCCAAAACGCTGGTTCCAACTCATCCATTGATATACCTGTCAAGTAGTACAAAATGAATGCCCTCCCAAAACATTGATAGATGCTCCAGTGAAACAAAATCCAAATGTTAAGAGATTCGTTTTAAACATAAATTACAAAAGCTTATATCACTTTTTAGACATATTTTAGGCTATACATGTTATTTTTTAGATGGCACTACTTGAACACATGGTAATTTAATCCGTAGTTTTAATTAGAATTTGATTTGAATACAAGATCAAGTGGGTAGGTATCCATTGCATATAATTTCAGTTTAAATAGTAATTCCTTTTTACTAGGCAATAATATGTTATTATAAAAAAGTGATGTTACAAACTAAATAATTCTCTTTGCAATTTATATTTTAAGAGTTTGGTCTTCAAACAATTATGTTTGAAGTCTATTCATTCGAAGTTCGTTGTAGAATTTCTAACTAAATAACAAGTTATAACTTGAATTACAAAATAATGTTAATTATGGATTTATAGAATTTATAATTTCTAACTAAATAACCAATTATAATTTGAATTACAAAATAATGTTAGTTATGGATTTATAGAATTTATAATTCATACAACGTTGTTATCCCCATTAAGTAATTAATCTATATGATATTTTTTGTGGATTTATATCTTATATGATATTTTCTGTGGATTTTGTAAGACTAAATAATTAATCTATATGTTATTTTTTATGGATTTATATCTTATATGATATATTATGTGGATTTATATCTTACAAACATCTAGGAAACTGTTTTGCATAACATCTACATGATTGGAAAGTTAAAAGAGATTCCTTTTAAACATAAATTACAAAACATTACATCACCTTTTAGACATATTTTAGGCTATACATGTTAGTTTAGATGACACGACTTGGACACATGGAACCCTACCTGAACACGTGCACAGCAACACCACTGCATGTGTGAGCATCCTTTGATGATTTGTCCACAATGAGATGACATCCTCTCACCCCGTGTGTATCTCGTACTTGTATCGTTGCTATTCTTTCTTGGGATACATCCTCTGACCCCGTGTGTCTCTCATACCTGTATCATTGTGTTATGAAACCAACTCAAGAAAAGATAGAAAAGATAGATAAACGCCTTAGAATTCAGCCTCTTCGAGG
>APFE030327853.1:16171-37001 GCA_000404065.3 Pinus taeda | reverse complement strand
ATTAATAAATTATTATTATTAAATACCTATGTGTATTTTAACATATTCAGTCTTCAAGCTATCAGTTTTTGTGCTCCAGCATAGTTTTTATGCTACATTCCCCTTGGAGGGATTTTGCCCTGGCTTGGAGCCTAATTTTTGTTTCCATTGTCTTTATTGTACTATTCTTGATATTTGTTTGATGAAAAGATCTAATAAAAAAAAGCACAAAGAAGATAAATAAAGTTCACAAGCAAATATTAAGGTTAAGGAAAATCTGAAGTAACAGCTGCCATACTGCATTTTCCAACACTCCAAAGCCCATATGAGGATGGAGATCATTTGACATGATTTATGAGGGTTGCATAGTCCTTTTTGAGGCTAATGTACCCTAGAGCTGCCACATCCCCTATTTATGCCCTAGGAGGAGGATGCAATCCTTCTTGATGTTGATGTCTTGTTTGAGGAGGTGTTAATTGGAGATACACCCATGCATTTTGATGATGTCCCTTGGAGTTAGGAAAATCTTAGACCCACTTTATTGATTGATGGAGATGCCCATTTATGGATGATGACTTCATGTTGGAGAACTTTTCCCCCAACACATGTGGAGGTTTTATGACATTTTATTATGATTTATCTACTTTGTAAAGCTAACTTTAGGTCATCACCTAACCTATTAGACATATATTTGTAAAGCTAACTTTAGGTCAGCGTCTGACCTATTAGACTTGTTAAGCGCTCTAAGCAAACCTTTTAGGGCTTTTCATTGTAAATTAAGGAAAAAACTTGCTTTCCCTCATGTACATAGAGGGAAGTCACTTTCCAAGTTTCCATTGGATCATCATCACACTCACTCACTTCTCTTCTCTCGATAGAGTGTGCAATAGGGTTTTTCTTCTTTATCTTGGACGCAATGGCTAAGTAGAGTGCCTTGGGAAGAATATTTATTGCATAGAGAGACTATCCTGTGGATTGATGAAGTGAATATTTCTTGAATGGTGTAAGTTTAAAAGTTGCAATGTCTTTCATAAACTCATGTCTGTATATGTTTATGCAAAATTTGTCATTCAAAAATCCATTAAAAGAACTTGTTTTCATGCATCCTTTGACCTTAAATATCCTATGAAAGAAGTTGCTAGGGTCTTCTACGGCTACCCTTCTTCATCCAAGATCCTCCTACTTTGATCTCGACCTAATTGACTCCATTACCCAATTGAATAGAGGCACTAGTCTAGTGTGTTAGTCACTTTAAATTTCTCTCTTTTCTTTATTTCATGACAGCTAGGGTTAGGGTTTAGTCTAAATTTGCATTTAATAGCATTTTTGTACCTATATGTTATTGTCCTTTAGCAAGGAATTACATTTAATAATGTTTGAAAAGCAAAAAATCTGTCCTTTATTGCATGTCCTGCCATCAAATTTAGGGTTTATGTCTAGGATTAATGGTGTTGTTTTGTGCATTTTCAGCCACTAAAAACTTAAAGTTGACCTATCCCTTGCTTACCTCTTTGATAGCCTTTAATACTTTGTTGATATTATCATTTATACACTATTTCATGGCTGTTACGTGGTTCTGCATGCTGTGAAAAAAAAAAATGAGCATGAATCAATCACACAAATGGCTGGAAAATATCAGGAAAGCATAAAAATTAATTTCTTGCACACATAAGGTAATAAAAGATAGATTCATACACACATAGGTAATTAATCCTCCAAATCAGTTTTTCATTCCATCGAAAACACTGACAAGAAAACCTCTACATGCTGCCCAAGAAAAATATCATGCACGAATACCAAAGAACACTAATTGAGCTTGTACAGCCTATTAAAAACCCAGAAACAGTTGAAAATTGTTGTACGACCTATATGATAGCGTATATGGTCTGTCCATATGATTGTACTGACATGTTCATATGAGTGTACAAAACTGTAGGGACCACTGTCTTGTACTGTGTGCTGCCCGAGAATGCCTTTTCCCTGACTACCTTCTCTCTCTCTCTCTCTCTCTCTCTCTCTCTCTCTCTCTCTATTTTAAATTTGGCAACTAAGGCCAAAGATCACTTTGGACAGCTCTTATGAGGCAGCTGATATTTTTCTTGGATTCCTCTTTTCGAGAGGTGTAGGATTGATCTAAAGATCATCCCATTCTGACATGTACAAATGAAGTTATGGATTTATTTTCATTATAGACAGATTGTCAAGGTCGGCCAGCCATCAAGTTAGCCTCCTCCAGCCTTCAATGTTGCATATAAATACAAGGTGCCTCCTCCTCATTTTGGCATCTCATCTTTTTCATCTTTCTCTCTCTCATCTTGATTGGTTACGGATTTCTGGGCTGCGTTGACCAGATTTGACCAAAATTTCAGGAGGCTGACTTTGACAAGCGTTGACCTTGTTTGACTTCAGTTTTGTGAGGGAGACTTCTGTTTGGGCAGACCGCTGTTTTGGGCACAAAAACAGAAGCAGTTTGACCCCTGTGTTGACCAGCATAGACTGCCCTAATTCAGGTTGCTGCGTTGACTTTTGTTGACCAAATTTGACTGGTTATTTTTGGACTGTTTTGGGCTGCATTATCTTGTTGTTGGAGGCCGAGTTGACCAAGGTTGACCGAGCTGTTTTGGAGGTCAATTTCAGCGCTGTTGACCAGCATCGACTTTCTGGTTAGGGCTTTCTGTTTCTGTTGTTTTCACTGATCAGTTTGGGCAAGTGAATATTGTAAATTGTACTCTCTCTCTGATGAACTTTTGAAGAATTATAAGAAGAATTGATCAAGGGTTTCCCCACATTGGGGTTTGTCCCCGGCTGGTGCCATATCTTATGTCCCTTGTGTTGGCTCGTATACTATTGCTATTGTTTATGTTCTATCTGCATTATACTATCGTGTTGATGTGATTGCTATACTGGATATGATATTGGGCTAATAAAGAAAATTGAAGTAAAATTGCTCTAAGCATAGAACATACTATTGTTATCCTAAAATTAACATGGAATCAGAGCTGAGGTGAAGACAAATCCCAAGCAAGAGTGAAGAGCAATCACTAAGAGAAGCAATTGCCAATAACTGATCAAAAACAAATCTCAATGGCCTTCACATCCTTCTTCAAGTTTGATGATAAGCTTCATGATAAGTCTAATTATCATGCATGGAAGATGTCTCTTCATTTGACTTTAGAAGAGCAAGATGTCATGGATTATGTGCAGGGAAAGATTATGGAACCTCCTTCAAATGCATCGGTTGCTACTAAGACAAAGTACAAAAAGGGTGAAGTCAAAGCCAAGAAGATCATCAGGGATTCTATTCATAAGCACTTAGTTGCTTACATCTCCGATTTGAATACATCAAAGGAGACATATGATAGGTTGGTTGGCATGTTCAAATCTAGTAATGCAAATCAAATTCTTTTCCTCAAGAACACACTGAAGGATATAAAAAAGGAAAAAGGTGAGGATATTCAATCCTACTTCATGAGGATTACCGAGATCAAAAATGATCTTCTTTCGATTGGTGAAGCTATTGCTGACAAGGAGCTCACTCTCATTTCCTTTGGAGGTCTGCCTCCCGAATGGCATGTGTTCAACACTACTATTCTCAATAATGACAAAATTCGAGGGTTTGAAGAATTGTTGACTAGATGTTCTCAAGAAGAGACAAAGATGATGGAATTGGAGATGCCTTCGAATAGAAATAATCCTACCGCATTCTCTGCTCATGCCAAGAGGAAGAGCAATGTAGGTTCAAAGAAGCAAAGTCAAGGAAGACCGGGATTCAAAAATGGAAGGAAGGGAAGATGCTTCGTTTGCAACAAGTTTGGTCACTATGCCAAGGAGTGTCCAAATAGAAGGGACACATCTCATGATGATGATCACAATCATTCCAGGGGCAACAACAACAATAAAAGGTATGGCAGGTTCAACAACAAAGGGAAAAGGAATGCTTCCGATACTCAACTTGGAAATGATCGAGCTTTTAAAAGAACAAGAAACTCAAGGTATGATGAGTCTAATGTTGTAAATTCTAAGCAAAAAGAATTTTATCTTATATCTGCCCTCTCTACTACCTCTACTCCGGATACTTTGGGAATTGATAGCGGTGCCTCAAGGCACTTCACCGGGTTCAAGGAAGCTCTTTCAAATCTGATAGAGAAGGATACAAATTTGGAAATTATCCTTGGAGACAATGCCACCTATCCCGTTAAGGGAGTTGGGAATGTTGCCCTTCACTTGAATCAAGGTAACACCGTTCATCTTCAAGAAGTACTATATATACCTGTTCTAAAGAAGAATCTAGTGTCTATCTCGGCAATGGAAGACAAAGGATTCAAGGTGGCATTCATCGATGGAAAGGCACGTATGGGAAAAGAAATTTTAAAGAAGCATTTACTCTTGGGATTAATATTCCCTTGGCTAATCTCAAAATACGTAAACTCAAACTATATACTAAACTTTTAATCCCTGTCAACTGCCACTGTGCTCTCCACCCCTCCTCCATATATATCTAGTCCAAGTAATGCATCTGCAGTGTGGCAAATGACCCTTAAAGAGGATCACCATCATCAAACATGACCAGCTGTAGGATTGATGCATTAAGAACCAAGTATTGATACTTTAAAGGTAATCGACCAATGCCAACCAGGGTTGTAAATATCTAATATTTCTCCCAATATTTCCAATATTTACCAAGATTTTCAGGCTGCGATCTTGATAAGTTTTTCCAAGTTTTCAGATCCAAGTTTATGCTTGATGATATTTTATGATATTTTTCAATATTTCCAATAAGTTTCTTTCCTGACCCTTGGCAGTATATTCCCAAAAAATTTCTTGCCGCATTGGTAACACCCTGGATGTTAGCCATTCGCCAAGGTCCGGACGCAAATGGACTGAGTGTCGAACACGCACAGGACACATACGATAATCACAGCAAATGTCCCGGGAACGTCTGACACTCAGTGACGAATATCCTAAGTGTCCAGGTATCCAACACCGGACGCAGGGCCTAAAACGAAAGTGTCCTGCGACACGGGATGGAACTGTAATGGGTGACAGCACAAATGATAATACAGTGCCATCATTCTGGATGTGCTTGGCAATCTCCCACGGAAGAGTTTCTATATAAATAAATTTTAAAATCTCTCTTTTTCCAGCACAAGAAAAAGAACGGTAGGAAACAATGGCTTCACATTTTAAATTACGTTATGATATGCTGACAGAAGACGGAGGAGAAACAATGGTTTCACACTGGGCATCCTTTAATTATAGGTTTACTGAAAACCCAATTGATTTTGATATGTTGACTGAATACCCAAATGATTTTACAGGTTAATTTCAAAGTAGGGTTTTTTGTAGGATTGATATAAACCCTAAGCCCTAAGTTCTAAACAAATGGGCAAAACTCACTTGCGATTCTGGACGGAATTGCAGATGTACTCGAGCAATTGAACCACGGAGCCCTTCTGGAGCTGGCCGGACTTGACGCATGGATTGAGCTGCGTGGCAAGCATGGCCTGTTGCATGTGGGAGCCATCCGAGAGCACCATTCTGTATCGCTCCTGCACAGACTGAGTAGTAGCGATCTGCCTGATATCCAAAACCTGCACGAGGGGACGAAGATCGACGTCCCCATTATTCAGAGCCACTATTGCGTTGGCCGTCAGCTTCGCCGCCATTGATTATTAGGTGACTGTTTTTTGGGGGTGGAGGTGAAAGGAAATCTGTAAGCATTCGGGGTTGCTGATTTGGGTTTAATTTAGTCCTCCTACGAAGCCGAAGTTGAAGAGATGAAATTGGTGTTGTTCAGTCTGACCACTTCTCTTTGAGATTGTCCTGTGACCTGTACAAACTTCAAGAGGACGTTACATGCAACCACAGGATATCTAAATGGCATCCAAATCATCTTTCACCGTCATTGTAGGTGTACCAGTTAGATTGATTTATTGTTTAGTGGCCGCTAATTTGGTTTGTAGTGCGTCGCCGTTTTATGTAGAGAGGAAAAATAGGTGGTTGAGAGTTTAAAGTGGTTTGTGGCTTAGTGACCTTAATTTTAATGGGCATGGTGATTGAGTATATTGGATGGCATAGTGATTTCTTGATTTATGATATTTATGTATGGTTATAAATCATTCAAGGAAATTTGGGGAATTTCAAACCAAACTTTCATGTATTTATTTAGTTTTTTCTCAATATATTTTGAGGTCATGTATGGTCAAAAAGGGACCAAGCTCTAGTTTGCTCTATATAGCTTGTAAATAGCTTTCCAACCTAGTGTTGAACACTCGAAATGGAATTTGTTTGAGAAATTTATAATTATAATAATTTGATCATTGTTTATCCTTTTTGATGCTTGATTATTGGTAATCTTTTGTTTTGTTTATCCTCTTTGATGCTTGATTATTGGTAATTTTTTGTTTTGTGTTAAAATAGAATATGAATATGTATATTTTTATGAATATTGTTATTATTATTGTTAGATTTAGTTTTAAATAAGTTTTTTTTGGGAGAATTAAGTGGTTGGCACAATGGGATATTATTCTCTCTATCTAGTTTCAAATTTCACAAGGGGATGTCTTTGGTTCATTGTGATAAGGCTCAAGGAGTCGGCTTCCCCACCCTCATGGAATCTCAACTCTTGCTAAGTCATAAATTCCTGGTATATTTGGGTTACGGGTCGTTAGATATACTCTTGGTCTTACAATGGCAGTCGTTAGGTTTGATCTTAGGCCTTACCGAGATTGCTCCAACGAGTTACCCATAACATGGTAAAAAAAATGGTTTTGAATAGAATCAACATTATTTGTTTCAAGGTTTGTGTTTCAAGTTTATAATTTTATTTTTTCCTTTTCTTTATTTGCTATATTTATTTAACTTATTTGGTTTAGCATGTTGTCCATTGAGTTTTCCCAAATATGGATCAAGTAAAACCTTAAATTATAAATATTAATCAAGTTTAATAGAGTTTATATACAATATTAATTTAAAAAGAAAAATAGTTAAAATTTTGATGACAAACTTCTTCTTCTTTTTGTAACTAGGGAGAGAATAGGTCAGGGCCATTTTGCTTACTAGTTGGAAGAAGACCAATCTACCCATAATGGGATGCTTATCACCAGGATTGTGCAAGGCTTTGGTCAAACCTGGACGCCCCTTGAGAAGTTTAATTCCCCCAAACTGGCTTCCACTCCTCAACCCCTCCCCATGAGGTTTGAACCTATGACCTGGTGGGGACTAAACCCCATGCAAACCAACTAGCCTACACCTCATGGGTTATAAAAACCATAAAGGTTTTTATAGGTTTTTATCACCTAAAGGTTTCGATAGGTTTTTATCACCAACCTTTTGTTAAAAGGTCTTAAAGTGTCTTGCTTCAATTGGTTAGAAGGGTTTTCATGTTTTGTAATTTTGATTTATGTTGGACCCTTGCTAAGTCTCAATGCATCAAAAAAGTGTTTTATTAAACATTTTTTAGTGCACAACTTCTTTTGTATGATCAATGTCAATGTATCAATCTTTAAATGTCAATACTATATCTTTCTAGCATTAGTGCAACAAATAACTCAATGTGCCACATCATCAACAACTTTGCATACCACCTGAACGCCATACCATAACTTAGGGGAGTCACAATGGACAATTCAGTTATCAAAGTTAACTACCAAAATTGATTGACTCGATACACACCAAAGAGAATTTGATTTCAAGGAAGAAGAAAATATTCATCCTTATCCACTTACCTAAGGCTTACTATTAAGGCCCATCTCAATTATCAGTAAACCACCTAAATGCATGTATAAATATGTACCATGTACTCTTTTAAAAGTTTTTTGATAGCTTTAAATAACCATTAGCAAATTTTCTTTATAACTTTGCAAGATCAAGCTCCACAATGGTATTCCATACAAAACTAGAGTATATAGTGAATGTTACAACTTTTGTCTCGATTTTATACTAGCTCTTGTAACAATAATAGACTATTATATAGATTGAGTAATCCCTTGTGCCATTTGGTCTTTACATTTTAACATATGAATGTTTTATCGATACCTAATGGTTTATTACTTCATTATTAAACTTATAGTCACATAGACAAGTTATAACATTTGTTAGTTTATCTTTTTAAGTGTTTTTCATGCATGGCACTCTCTATTATGTGTATGATTTACTCTTGCAATTGTAAGTATCATTCCTTACATGACAATTGTTAAGCTTCCATAACCATACTATTAATAGTTGACACAAGTACTATATCATCACAACCAAATTTTGTTTTGATGTAACACAACCAATAACCCCGTGAGCCAACAATTCATTGCTATGGACTACAACGTAGTTGAGGAAACTTATCACCCTTTCGCTACCTAATGTTGAATCACTAGTATTAGTGTTTAAGAAAGCAAACTACTTGTGGTTGATAGCATTATCATTGGTATCAAGGCTCAAGAGTTCAAGTGATATTGAAAATTGATGTTATTAATATTAATCATCACCATCAGAGGAAGACAACATTCTACAACTTCATTTGTCATTATAAGGTAATTGATCCAAGTTCAACAAAATAATGAAGTCGAATGAATTCCTAGACAAGACCTAAGTAACAAAATCACAAGATTAATCCAACCCCACTATCAAACTTTTGACATACATAACATGATTAAAATCAGAGGTAATACCAACCCATAGACACTACCAACCTTGATGTAAGCACTATACAATTGAAGATCAATGAAGCTCTTTAAAAACAACACTAGGAAATTTACGATCAATTTTCAAAGCCCCCTTACTTGTAATCTGAAAATTGATCATCTTCTGACATTTTGCAAGTTGAATAAATTTGGCTCTTTAAACGGTCACTTAGATTGTAACTTATTCAAAGATGATTAGTTAAGTTTTCAATGAAATTAAAGATGAAACAAAATCACATGAAACCCAACATGATGAAAATGAAGAAGAGAACAACCATGTGATAATGGAGTTCACCCCTCCTAGGCTATGTCTTTTGGCCCTACTCCAATGGCTAGGTCGCTTTATTGATCTCAACAACAAAAAGAGTCCATTACAAATCTTGGACTCATAGAGTAAACCTCCTTCTAGTGTGGCACTTGTTTCTCCTACAAATAAATGTTCTCCTTCATAAAACTCTCACTCATAAGTTGACTCAACACATAAGAAAAAGGGTTCTCTCACTGAATATGGCAATGGGTCCTTGTATTCATTATGAGATCAAAAGCACAAAATTCAACTACTTCATAATGAAGTGTTGAAATGGTCTTTTCTCACAAAAATTTGAGAATAGACTAAAAATAGTTGCTCTACTGAAGAAATAGATGCTGCAAATTCATTCGGAATGCTGAAAAACCCCTAGCTAGGCTCTTTCCATGATAAAAAAAGAAGGTCCTGTATGACCTTAAAAAGTCAAACATAGTCTCTACCTGCAACACAAAAGGACTTGGCTCTGCAAATTGTCCAAAGAACATTGCTCAAATCACAAAAATAATATTTCCATTGTGTTCAGAACACCTAAAAAACCTTGTGTAGGCTCTTCTTGGGCTCAAAAAGACTGGAAAATGACCAAGTTAGCCCCTAAATGCGGTCACATGGATTCATATAGCCAGGGGATGAGCCATGTGCCTGCTCCTTTGGCCTTAGCACCCTCCACTTTGGGTGTTGGTTGTATGGCACGTAATGGAACTAGGGGTGGGGGCTTGGGCTTCCTTTCCAAAATTTGAATTCAAATTTCCACACGTGTCGGTTTAAACTCAGTCAGTGAAGAAAACCAGGGGCTAGGTCATATGGTTTAGGATGGGACGAGGGGTCGAGGCTAATCGCCCGACCCCGCTGCTGTTGGCTCCTCTTCACTATGGTCATATGCTGGTAGATAGAACTAGAGGTCAAGCTAACTGCTCCCTCCCATTGGCTTGGCTCTTAGTCACGTAATATGTACAGAACCTAGGGTTGAGGCCACGTGCCCCGCCCCTCCCCCCAAACACCGATTTTGTTTGACAATAAATGGAACACCGTCACTATACGATTAATTCACAATTGAATGGTGTAACAATTGGTTTGTTCATCAAAGGTCGCAGGATCAGCCCCCATCAAATCGCTCAGTTGACCTAACAAAACTTTGAATGCAAATCAAGGGCCACATGGCACCTTCCCATTGGGCCACGTGGTGCCTCCTCATTGGCCCACTTTAAAAGCAAATGACTAATAAAATTATGACACCTCAACCTATACGGTTTTGCCACTTGTTGAGCTCGTATTGGTCCACATGTCCATTGTACATCCCAGTCAGCATGTTGACATCGGCATGTTGACATCAGCATGATGTCAGTTCTACGACCTGCCTAGTTAGCAACCCAGTCAACCCTACAAGTTGACTTTTTTGTTGTTTGGAAAAAAAATCAAAACATGATAACTTTAGCATATGGTGTCGGATTGAGGTGATTCAAGCCTCATTGTAATCAAAATGATGAGACCTACGATTTGGCATTGGTTTCAGGCGATTCCGAGCACTTTTATTTTTGAGGATACAACTCCTTCACTTTCCCAATCTCAATCCATCTTGCTTTATTTGAATTGGTGCATTTCATTCCTACTTGAAGATGCTCCACATTACCTCTACAAGAAGTCCTGATTCTCTTGTCAAGAATTGAGTCCTCTGGCAACTCATCTAAATATTCAAGAGAAAAATATTCAATAGATGGAATTTGAACATTCTCTTCATGATAATCAATTATTGGAGACTCATACAATCTTCACCTTGAAGTATTTTCTTGTTGATATACAACCCAACTTGATCTTCCACGTAGAAATCATGATCAACTTGATGTTTGTCATGCCTTGCTTTGTACCTTTGCTTTGTTTTTCTCAAGTTGCACTTATACTCTTTGTAATGCCCTATTTAATCTTATCCTGCAAATTTTATTAAGTGTTTAAATTTCTTTAAATTATGGACTTATAATTATCAAGAAATATTGGTACATACCTACATTGGTGAAACTGTAAATTTGGTACTGATATAAATTTTGTTATATACCTCCCCAAATTTTTAAATTTTGAGAAGACATAGTCCTCTCCGATTCATTACCAAATTATATATATATATATTGATATAGATATACCTCATTCTCAAATGTCCTCTCAGATTTACTTGGGAAAAGACATGGTCCTCTCCAATAATTACCAATTTATATATTCATCTCTCATCCCCAAAATGTCCTCTCACATTTACTTTGGAGAAGACATGGTCCCCTCCAATTAATTACCCAATTTTATATTCATATCACATTCTCAAATGTCCTCTCAGATTTACTTGAGAGAAGACATGGTCCTCTCTAATTAATTACCAATTTATATATTCATCTCTCATCCCCAAAATGTCCTCTCACATTTACTTGGGAGAAGACATGGTCCTCTCCAATTAATTACCAATTTATATATTCATCTCTCATCCCCAAAATGTCCTCTCACATTTACTTGGAAGAAGACATGGTCCTCTCCAATTAATTACCAATTATATATATTCATCTCTCATCCCCAAAATATTTATTTGGGAGAAGACATGGTCCTCTCCAATTAATTACCCAATTTTATATTCATATCACATTCCCAAATGTCCTCTCATGTTTACTTGGGAGAAGAGAAGTCAAATGTAAGGATGAGGGACCTTTGTGGCTTTCTTGACAACGGCTGTCCTTTCAGCGTTTGATACTAGACTTCTCTAGGTTGCATCTAAGATGAGAACCTCAGAGTCCTCCATTGCCCCGTCCAGCGATGCCTTTGAATCCATCTGCTCCTTACCCTCCTTGTGGAAGGAACTCCTCCGCCTTCATTTTCTGCCATTAATTCTTCCAATATTAAATATATCTCATCTACTTGTGGATGGGACCTGTCTTCGGCATTAAATGTACGAACTGTGTTCTTAATCTCAATCCAACTGCACCCTGGCTCCTTTTTCAACCCCTTCTCTCTCATCATTTTTCTCATCTTTGCACAATCATCCCACCTGCCAACTGCAGCATATATATTTGACATCATAACATATGCTACATCTTCTTGTGGCTCTAACTGAAGGAGATATTTTGCTGCATGTATCCCAAGCTCAATATTGCAATAGGTTGCACAAGCACCAAGTAAGGTCCACCACACTATACCATCAAGTTTAAACGACATTTTGTTAATGAAACCCATTGCTTCTTCCAAGTGGCCAACACGTCCAAGAATATCAACAATACAAGCATAGTGTTCCATTATTAGTGGGATGCCATGATTGCATCCCATCGAATTAAAGTAGCAAACCCCTTTATCGACTAAACCCGCATGACTGCATGCAGAAAGAACACTAACAAAAGTGATGTGGTCTAGTTTCATGCATGCGTCTTGTATTTGCTCAAAGAGTTAGAGGGCTTTCTTGCAATGCCCATGTTGTGCATATCCAACAATCATTGCATTCTAGGATACTGCACATTGTTTAGAGGTTTCATCAAATACTTTGCACGCATACTCTATTACCCCACACTTACCATACATTTAAACAGTGACACTCCCTACAAAGGCATCCATCACAAAACTGGTTTGAGCAATCTGGGCATGAACTTACTTGCCTTGTTCTAAAGCTACTAGGCTTGCACATGCCCTCGGGACACTAGAAAAGGTAAAAATTGTCTTGCCTTGTGCAAGTATGTTGCATTTGACAATAAAATTTCAAAGCTTCTTCACCATGCCCATGCTGGGCATAGCTTACAATCAATGCATTCCATGAAACCACATCTCATTTAGTTGTGTTGTTAAACACTTTACTAGCATCCTTCACACAGCTAGAAGTGGGATACATGATGATTAGAGCATTCCTTACAGGTGTCTCTGAGTCAAGTCCAATTTTCATAGCATGGGCATGGACACCCTTCCCTTGCTCCAAGACTCTTGGGTTGCCACAAGCACTAAGGATGCTAGTTAATGTAAATTTGTCTATCATCATGCCCATTTGCCTCATTTGAGTGAAGAATCTCAGGGCCTACTCGGTATATTCATTGTAGGCATAACCAACGATCATGGAATTCCATGAAACCAAATCTAGCGCATTGATTGTCCCAAATACCATTTCTGCATCCCTGATATGCTCACATTTGGCATATACTGTGACAAGTGCATTCCCATAACAACATCAGACTCTAGTCCATATTCAATAACCTTAGCATGGACTTGCCTAACCTACTCAGGAGCCTCTGCACTAGCGAATGAAGTAACAACACTGCCAAAGGTCGATTGATGAGGAGTTGCGCCTCCCCTTTGCATTTGATTGAACTGTTCAAGGGCTTCTTCAACATAACCATTTTGAGAATATCCTGTTATGAGAGCATTCCACGAAACTGTACTCGGCTTAGGCAGTTCATCAAAAGCTCTCTGCGAATCGTCTGTTCTGCCGCATTTTCCATACATGTCAAGGAGCGCACTTCTTGCGTGAACATCACCTTCATATCCTATCTTTATGATGTGGGTATGAATTTGTTCGCCTCGTTACAGAGTTGCTAAACTGGCAGACGCTCGCAGTGCGCTACCAAAGGTGAATTCATTGGTTTCATGCATGCCTTTTGCATTTGCTAAAAAAAACTTCACGGCATCGTCAACCCAACCACACTGGGAATATCCTGAAATTATTGTATTCCATGAAATAACATCTCATTCAGGTATTTTGTCAAATACTTGGCATGCATCCGTCAAACTCCCACATTTGGCATACATGTTGACGAGTCTATTGCTTGCGAACATGTCTAGATCAACGATAATTTTCAGGATGTGGATGTGAACTTTCTTGCCCATCTTCAAAGCTCTGGAATTGGCACATCTCTGCATTAGGTTATTATAGACAGTCAAGTCTGTCCACATGCCTTCTGCATTTTCAAACTAGTGCATGGAATCCAGCACCTCTATCAATCTTCGAGCTCTGGAAAATTTAACCACATGATCAGAAGTTACACAAGAAACTACATTGGTTCTATGTTCTTCTACTAATTTTCATTCAATGGCCATGGCATCAAATGTTTTACTAATCGTACGCCCTTTGAACAACGTTGTTGGATTCCATAGTCGAAAACAATGATCAACTGCAACATATGGGTTGTTGTGATGGAAGGAATGAAGTCTCTTGAAATTTACATTGGTTAAAATAGAGATGCCGAATTTCATCATTCATTCATGCCAAAATATTTCGTATAATGACATTATCAACCCACAACTACTCAATCCAACCCTGAAATCCAGAGCATGGAGACATCATCGAACAAGTAAAAGAATGGACGCTCAATTCAAACCTGAAATCCAGAGCATAAAGCCATCATCGATTAAGTAAACGAATGGACACTCAATCCAAACCTGAAATTGAGAACATGGTTTCTTGAAAAAGTAAAATATGGAGGAACCATTGAAAAAAAATCTATTGGTATCCAATATAAGAAGCATTCAAGAAGTACCCTGAGGCCGTGAACAATGTTGTCCCTACTTATGATGGTCAAAAGGAACCATGATTTATCCTCTAAATTCCTCTCTTTATTTCCCTGTAGGTTTTGTACCGCTAGGAATGATTTCCTGCCGGATTCCTTGGTTATCCATTGGTTTAGAAACATGATCACATATGTTTAAATGCCTTTATCTTGCAACCTTTGGTGCCACAAGTACACCAATGACCATAATGTTTGATCAACAAATGGCATGTTCATATTTAAGAACAGAAGAAGTGTTCCTTGATAACATATATTGATAACAACTATATGTATATATTAATAATTTATATAATTGTTAATTGGAATTTAGAATTTTTAAATATTATAGTAAATAAAGTAGAGTATAATGTTATTTAATTTAAAATAGATTACACACGCACACACACATATATGTAGGGGTTTTGAGTAGTTAACAAAAAAAAAAAAACCCTATCGTCTAAAAATTTAACACCTAACTCCATTGCATTGCACAAAACATATTTCTCTTTTCTTTTTAGTAGATTTTAATACATTAAAGTTGTCAAATATGAACAACAATTGATTGGTATGATAGAATCAATTACAATATACAATATCATTATCTTAAAACATGTAGCACTAGCCATTCTATATACATTAATTAGATAGTACATATCTAACAATAATGTCAATGTTGAGTTGATTAGGATAGCTAAGCATCCACTTGAAAACTAATCTAACGTTGTTGATGGAATTTAAAAAGGGCACCTAGTTATAATAATGTAAGTTAATGTTTATGTGAATTCTCAAAATGAATAAGTTGGATTTAGTATAATTGTTTCGGGATATCTAAGGATATTTGAGGGTGACTAGTAGTGCGTGGTAGCACTTGCTTAGATAGCAATGGGGGAGGATTTAGTGGACCCATGGTTATCATCTCTATATTAGAAATAGTCGCTTACAAGTATAGCAAAAGGAAAACTTGCATCTATGTGTGAGCCGAGTAAGAATTGAGGGGGGTCCTAAGTTGTGCTAATAAGTCTTATGTATAATACATATATTTGAACAATTCAAATGGTAAGGACGCGAATAAATCAAGGTCAGGGAGAGTCATTACAAGGACCTCCTACAAATAACCCATTACCTTCACCGGAGTTGACTCTCATCTTGTGTTCCCTATAAGCAATTAATGAGACCTTAAAAGGGCGCCAAACAAATGAAGTGGAAGTGGAGCACCCTCCCTCAAGGTTAGGAAATCTCGAGGGATCAAGAGACCCTGGTAGAGGACCTCAAACCAAGGACATTACTAGGGAGCTCCAGAAGATTAAGCTCCCAGAGTTTGCAGGAGGTCGTGCCAGTGAACGTGCAAAAGCCTGGTTAGAAGGAATGAGAAGGTGCTTCACACTAAGGGATTACAATTCCAATTCAAAATCTAAAATAACAATATTCCAACTCAGAGATAGTGCTCTGAATTGGTGGGGTAACTTGGAGCGTCAACTACACCTCACTCCAAACACAATTACTTGGGAATTATTTGAGGAGATATTCAGGAAAAAGTACCTGCGAGCATATTATGAAGAACAACAGGTAGGAGCCTTCCATGCCCTAGTACAAGGAAATCGTATAGTAGAAGAATATGAAATTCGATTCATGGAATTGGTCAAGTATGTCTCCTACATGGATACTGATCAGTGCCAAGCAGATCGTTTTATTCATGGATTGAACCCTAAGATTAGGGAAATGGTGCGGATGTGGAAACCATCCTCAGTTGCAGAAGTTGTAGAATAGGCTCGTTATGTCGAAGAGCAGTTAGACTTAATAGGTGGAGGAAAAGCCATTTTTCCACACCAACCAGGGTTTATGGGGAAGGCCCCTTTTACCTTCCCTAGGGTAGGAAATTTGAGGCCATCACCATATAGAAATAGGGTTGTACCTAGAGCAACGACAGTGGGGATTTCAATGGTTACTAGTGCAGCTTCACCCGCAACTTCAAGGGCACGTACAAATCAAAGTCATACGCGAGGAGCAACAAGTGGGAGCAGGGGTCCTGTTGTGGCCAGCAACAACCCCCCCCTTTTTCATTTAAGTGTTATCCAGAATACTAAATGAATGGGGACCCTTAGTTAAATTTTTGGAAAAGCAAGAGTTTCCTTTCTTCAAAATAAGGTTACCACCGTAAGCTTAGGAAGATCTTTTGAATACTTTAAAACCTAAGTTTATAATAAGAAAAAGTCTTTAAAAACAAGCTGCATCGTAAAATGATAGTAAAGTACTATCGTTTGGCTATCGCATCGCAATAGAAAAACTAATAAGATTTACCGATTTGCGATAACACCGATCGCGATATCGCATATCGCAGGAAATGGGCTAATGAAATTTGGCAAACGTAAAACTTCTGTGATCTGCGATGATGCGATATCGCGATAGAACGATGGTTGTGACATTAAGCCAAACCAGCTCTGCGACGTTATATTTGCGATAGTGCGATAATGCGATAATGCGATGTCGCAATTTGCGAAGTTGCGAAGCAAATCGCAAAATCACTCCATCGCGAATCTTTCGGTCACGCTATTCAAGAAAAGCCACTTACCATAATCTGACTCAAGATCATGTGATTTAAATGTTAATAAAAGGATTAGTTGTCAGTTATTAATGAAATATGGACTCATGATTTTCAAAGAATTACTTCACGTAAGGTGACATATTTGTTGTATCTGCTGCATTTAAAACTCTCCCATCACCTTTCTTGATCAGTCTGTTGACACCCAGGTTGTTCCCTATGACTCCCAAGGGAATACGGCCGGGGTAACCACTAACCAATCTTTGGACTACAGCTTCTAGCCCAGCTGTAATCAGAGAGGGCTCTCTCTGTAAGGTTTGTCGCTGTTTTAATGAAATTTTAGGCTAGTTATGAAGTGAATGTTTGATTGTTTTTTATGTTTGGTTGGGTGGATGCTTCTGATAGTTTTTAGAGCGTTATTTGCAGATGAAACTAATCCATTGGGAAATGGGGTCTGTAACTGTTGCTTTCTTGAAATCCTGGTTTAGTGCAGCTGGAATTACAGGGCCTGTGTGTATTTCATAAAACAAACTGTAAATTGTGAGGGTGAAATGAAAAACAACTAGCAAAGAGCAATTAAGGATTCTTTACTAAGCTGGGTAGTGGGAAAGAGGTCTGTTACTTAGGAGCATTTACTTGAATTCCTGAAATAACAGAGCACTGTGATGATATAGCATGAAAGGTAGCACTTAAGAATTACTCTTTCGATACCATAACTGAAGAAAACATATGAAATAGCTAGGATTGAGCTCAGGGTAATCAAAGATTAAGTCTTGGGACTATTCTTTTTCCTTGCCATTTAGATATTGAGTACATGTAGAGCATGAAAGATATATGAAAGTATATCAAACATATATGTAACAGAGAGCAACGAGAAAACTTATTGAGCCATGGAATACACAGGAATCCTGCAACTTTGAGCCATACACCATCAAGACATCAAGAGACACAATGCTTGGAGAAATCCCATCATCCTTTGTATTAGCTGTCTAAATATTTACAATATGAGAGTAACAGAAGAGATATCAAGAGATTTCTTTCATCCGGAGTCCAACCCCTGCTAACAGATGCGAGGGGGAATACATAGAAGTATAATACAAAAAATATCTCAGGCATTGAGTCATCTGAGAGGGAAATATCTTCTTACACTCGTACATGGCTTGTAGATGAGAAGTAATTACAATCTTAAATGAGTTATAAAAGCTCTTAACTCCCGTCAGAGTAATTTTTATCCTTGGGGTTTGCGGAGTCAGTTGAGCGGCTTTATCATAACTGCTGAATGATGTGCTGTGCAACTGTCACTTTCCTATGTCTTCTTGGCCCTGCCACCTGTGCTTGTTGATGTTGTTGTTGCGGCCGAGTACCTGTGCTGAGTTGGCTCAGCGTCTTCATACCTGCTGATGTATCTTTTGTCCAGCTGTGTATGCAATGCAAACTTTTTCCTGAAGAGGAAGTCTTGATTACTTAACTTTGATTCAAAAGTAATGTTATTAATTCCTGCCATGTATCTGGTGGAGGCAACTGATGTTTCAAAATTGACCCCATGGTCTCATCAGCCTCTATATACTTATAAAAGTGAGGGGGCTCATCAAATAAGTGTGCAACTTCATTCTTAATAAAAAACAAATTATCTATTCTATCAAAAAGAATTTTCCCTGTTACTGGGCCTGCTCCTGAAGATGTACTTGGTGCTTCAGCAATCTGTGTTGCTGCAAAACTGCTTACTCTCTTGACATATTTCTCATGTGAGAGTAATTTTCCTGATTCTAATAAGCTGGGGAGCCCCCTGTCCTGTAAAGCCATGAACCTATTCTGAAATTTATTGATGTCAGCTTGCATATCCTGGATTCTTCTGTCCAGGGTCTGAATTAGGCTCCTCATTGTCAGGACTCTTTTGATTAAAGAGATGGTTTCAGTCCTGTTTCCAATTCCCATTCTTACTAGCTGGGAACTTGTCCTGTAATTGAGCACTTCTATCATCTTGGGGGCAATCTCAGGCATATTGCCTAGAGATGCCCTTGCTCTCTGTAATTCTTTTCGTGCTCTGCTAATGAGTGCCACTTGCTCATATATGGCCTCAATATATTCCCATTGGTTGGTTATTGATTGTCCAATGGTGGTCCAGATAACTTTCTTGAGCTCTGTTGTAACTTTATCAAAAGAGAGCTCTTTTTCTAGCTCTGCAATTCTCTTCTTCAGAGCTTTCACTTCCCTTTCCCTCTCAGCCACATTTTGCTTTGATTTGTCATATTTCTCATTTATCTTTGCTAGGCTGTCCCGGGCTTGGCTGAGCTCTGACATCTGGGCCTCCAGCACCTGTATTTCTTTCCTCAGCTTCTGCATGTCCAGGCTTTTAGCCTGCTCTGTTGTTGGTGCTGAGGTGGTTGGTGCTGTGGTGTCTGGAGCATCCTGCTGTGCTTGTTGCTTTGGAGGGACAGTATCTTGAGGGGTTTCCTCAAGGTTTATTGCTTCTGTAGGCGGCTTGGAAGATTTCCCTGCCTCCCTCTGCTGCAATGCTGCTTCCAATGTGGTTTCTGTATCCTGCAGCTTCTCTTGTGTTTCAATCAGCTCCTTGTATAATGTCATTAATAAGGAAGCTGCATCCTTTTCTTGCCTCTGCTGGGCAACCTCATCTGTCTGTGGGTGGAGAGTTGGGGGGATCTTCAATTTCTTCTTTATTGCAACCAGTCTGCATCCCTCAACTTAAGGACTTGTTGTACAGCCTTAACATCATTGGGGTCATGCCCAAACTCTATGATTATTTCCTCTAGTGCCTTGATTCTGTTATCTTTAGCTTGAGAGGATGCCTTCTCCAATTCAAGCTGTGTTGCAGTGTTGTTTAGGCTATTCTGCAGCCTGTAATTGATCAAGGTCTTGTCTGCCAAGGTGGCATAGACCATCTCACCCATCTGTTTGTGAAGCTCGATCTGATCTATGGGGTGGATGTCTTTTGACAGGACTTCCAAATTAGTCCTGATATAGTCTGCAGCTATTTGTGGTTGCTGCACTATCGGAGTGAAGTGGGTCATGGTCATCTTGCCTTCTTGCACATCAAATGCAGACATGAGCCTTTGCTGATTTGCAGGATCCATATTTAACAGGTGATTGTAGAGCCGAATTTTTATTGGCTCACTCCTTCTTTTGGCCTCTTTGAATTGTTCTTTTATACTTGCAGCTGTCCCCTGCTGCTGCCCTGAGGAGCTCACCTCTCCTAATGCTGCCTTATCTTGCTCCTGCTGCAGGGAGCTGGCAGAAGCCTCCATACTTGGCATCTCCTCCTCTGAGAAGGGATTTAGCCTTTGCCTCTTTTCTGATGTTTCATTGAGGGGAGTTTCCCTCTCTCTTTTTTTGCTAATATCCTCCCTTTGAGGGGTTTGGAGGATGGAGGAGTCTACTCTGGAATCCTGTCTAGGAGGCGCCATTGGTGTTATCTTTTCTTGGGTGGCTGTTTGGGCCTCTCCTTTCTGCTTCTCCTGACCCTGTTGGTCTGCTTGTTCCTGTTCCTGCTGGGGCTGCTGCTGTTGGCCCTGTTGGCCCTGTTGTTGTTGGCCCTATTGTTCCTCTGGTTCTTCCATCACTTTATCCTTGCCCTTGCTCTGCCCTTGATTTGTAGTTTGCACTGCCTCTTGTTGTGTTGCAGAGGATGAAGCAGCTGCTCCTATTTGAGGATTTGGCAAAGAAAGCACCTGAGAAGTACATTCCAAGTCAGCCATTTTTAACAAATGCCTTCTAGCCCTTTCAACTAGCTCTTCTTGAGACACAGGCTCTTCTAGTGTGTTTCTTCTCCACTTCGGTTGGTTAGCATGTCTTAGAATGTGGAACATGCTCTCATGCTCATAGC
>APFE030327837.1:30088-54747 GCA_000404065.3 Pinus taeda | reverse complement strand
CCAATTCCAAACTAAGCACTAAAATCTAGGTAGTCAAAACAACTTGCCTCTATAAGCTAGGAAACCAATTCATTCATTTAATTTTTGCCTATCTCATGAATGAATATTCTAGAAGAGATAAATAAGTGTCAAAGTATCATAAAATTACATCATTTACAACAAGGAGGATCAAAATCCACTCCAAAAAGTCAAACCTAGTCAAAACTGCGTTTTGCTGAGCTATAGGTGAAAAATTGAGAAAATGTGCTGATGCGTCGCGCCCCAATCCTGAACGCGTCGCGCGCCTTTGAGCCAACTTTTGAGGCAATTTCCGGAGTCCAAATGAGGAAAAAGTGGGCTTGTTGGAAAGGTCTGGATGTCTACTTTCCAACCCAAGTGGAATTTCTGAATTTGGTGGTCATTTGTCCCTCCAAAATTGCAATCTCCCAAGACTGCTTCCTGTGTGTCAAAAAGGTGGCAGAAAGTCATTTTTTGCTTGTTTTTTGACCTTCTGGAGGCTCAAAACTTGGTGAAATTTCTTAGTAATTTCTGAGCAAGTGTATTTTTGCATGAAAAATCCAAAAATGCTGAGTGTTCCTGAAATGGACCTCCCCAACGAAAGGGTCGCGCGCGGCGTGCTACGCGTTGGGGAAGAAAACCTGTTTTTTGCCCAAAAAACTCACAAATGACCAAAAATGCTCAAAATTTTTTGAAATTTGTGCAAAAGGTAAGTCATTTAGCACCATTCTCCTTCAAGGAAGCCTCAGCCAAGATGTGGAGGGGATCATGCCTTTTTCTTCGTTTTAGTGCCTTGGCCAACCGTCCTTTGAGCACCTTCATTTTTGCCTTACATACGTGCATTCGAGCCCAATAATGAATTTTCATGTTCTGGAGCATGTCCTTCTCCTTGTTAGCCTTGGCCAGCAGCCTCTCCAAATGAGCGTTCACCCGAATAAGCATGGATTTTCGATCTATGGGTGTCAAATTACCAGGTCTCCTACGAGTTGATTCCCGGTCTTCACGAATCTTCCGCTGCTCATAAAGCTTGTGCTCATCCTCCAACTGTTTGTTGCGCTGCTCTAAATAGTTAATCACCCATTTTTTCGTCTGCAATTTCTTGTGCAGCGACTCATTTTTGGTCCTTTGCTCTCGGATGATCTCCTTGAGCTTTGAGGCAGGAGAGCTAGCCTCAATATCAATGATGTCAATATCTGGATCACCTGACAATCCTTCCTCAATCATGGGCTGCTTGCCCCTCTCTGATACCTATGCTACTGTCGGAAGCGAGGCCCCTTCCAACCTGGTGTGGAGATAACACTCGCGGTGCTGATGAAGAAGGCGAGACCCCTTCCACCTGCTGTGGAGAAAATACTCGCCGAGCTGATGCAAATAAGGCCCTGTGGCCTTTCTGATATGTGACCAATGGAGGATAACTGACATGTCTGGGCTCAGGGATGTCATACTGCTGTGAAGGTCCTCCCTCCTCATGAACAACCTCGAGGGGTGGTGGCGCTGCGAAGAAATCTCGAGAGATGAAGTCCTCCCATAGAATACCCTGCTGGGCCAACTGATGCATGACCACCATCTGGATCAAAGCATAATGGTAGATGCTCCTGTGTTGCTGTGCTAGGCTCTTTCTCTGCACCAAGGGCACCATCCTCTCAATATTCCGGCACATGAAAAACGGTATGTTCATCATCTGTACCCGTGTGAAGTGCATCAACAAGCGGATATGATACGAATACAAACGTGAAAATTTTCCCTCACAGGTGAAATAGCGAATGATGAGTCTCATCAAGGGCGCATACTCATCCTTCAAGAATCTGAAAGGAAACACAGCAGTTACCTGCCTCATAAATACAGGTTTAATGTAGGGCTCATAATGAAATTTGTCCAATAGCTGGCGCTTGTTCCACTCTTCTCCAACATTGGGTATCCATGTTGCTTGAGCAACAATCTCAGGTGACAATGTAAAATCCACCCCTACAAGATTCACATGCCCGTTGTGTAGATGCAAAATAAACAAGCGGACCAATTCCCTATGATGCTGAATTTGAGAAATCCTCTCGCAAAATTCATAACATGATTGATGGCGGAAACATGTGACTGCAAGTGGACAAGCCTGTAAATAGGTCAAAGAGGTGGGCTCCTCTCACATGGTGACCACTCTTTCCACCCCTGTGAGGCCTCCTTTGTACCTCAACCTCTGGTGTTGACTCAGGGTCATCACTTTGCTCATAATCGGTTTCGGTTTCTGACATGGTTTCAAGAGCAAAGTGGGTGAAATGTACTGCTGCTTCTGCTCAAAAAACTGTTGTTTTAACTGTTGAAATGCTGCTTCAAGGGGACAAATAACACAAGGGAGATGTTAGGGAAGGGAGACATTTGAGGGAACTGAGGGAAAATATAAGTAAAAGGGGATTTAGGGAAGGAATCATGACATATACAACATCATACAATTATAATTTGTAGGGGTTTTATGGGAAGTAGGGTTTAGGGTTATGTTATTGAATTTTAGGGATAGGGATAGGGTTTTAGGGCTTTTGGTATTTTTTTTAGGGAGATTAGGTGAAAATGACAAGGGAGATGGTAATGAGATGTGGGGAAAAAATGGGGGTGAAAAGGGATGACCTTGAGCAGCAAAAACAAAACCCCAGCCTTTCTTGCACTTTGACATTTGTAAGCAAAATACAAATGAACTTCTCATTTCAAAATGATGACATTTAAATGCTCATTCAAGCTTTAGCAAGCAATCTAATTGATGTTTGGAGCCCTACTTGCAACCTTGAAGAGATTTGGGGTCGATTTGAGGTCTGAAGGCAATTTTCTGTGTGAACCCCAACGCGTCACACACGGGTCCTGACGCGTAGCGCGCGCCCAACGCGTCGTGCCTGTGTCTTTTTCCCACTGCGATGACTTCCCCGACGCGTCACGCCTACCCAACGCGTCGCGCTCAGGTCCTGATGCGTAGCGCGCAGGCTCTCACAGCAATTTCGCCCAGTTTTTTCACTAAGTCGCCTTTCACACTTGCTCTTGGAGTCTTGGAGACAAATAATGATAAAATGAAGGGAGGGGGGCTTTTATGAACTTGATTTGAATTAATTTCCCCTCAAAACCACTTTCTAATGTTTATAACATGGCACTTTTCAAAATTTAAATACTGCTGACTTATGGTTTCCTTTTTTGTCCTGAAATTGGTTGAAATGATGCTTTTTCTTGAAAAATTTTGCAAAGGTAGCTTATGTGGAGTCTTGGCAAAGGGGACCAGGGCCGCATGCTGACTTCTGGAGAATTTGAATTTTTTACAAATTTTTACAAAAATGAGAAAATGACCTTGCCTTCAAAAACAAAGTTTTTGAACTCAAGGTAAAAATTAGCTATACAATATGAAATCATCTGAAGTGATGCTTTGATGGACATCCTCTGGCCTGCTGGGAATTTATTGACCTTAAAAACATGACCTCAAAGACAAATTGGACTAAACCCTAGACTTAGGACCTTGACCTCATAACAAGACCAATGACCTTGTAAAGAATTTATTGACTGAAACAAACTTAATCCAGTAGTGCCAAGAGGGGAATAAAAGACACAAGCTCCTCCATCAGGGTTATGGCATGCCTAATGGAATGCAATAAGATGACACTGATGAGGCGCCTACTTATGCAAATGCAAAGAGCTTTGATCACTGATGGAGTGTTTCTAGACCGACTCTAACAGGTACCATGATCTTTGAGAATGTGTGGTGAAGAGGATCATGTTGTTGTTGTATGTTTCAACCGAGGAATAGGATGCAAATATTTTGACTAAGGCATTGTAAAAATGCAAGTTCGAGTTCCACGGAGATAGGATTGGGGTGACTGATAATCCCTTTATTGTTGAGAGGGAGTGTTGAAAATAGCAACAAGAAATGCTAAAAATAGCACTGTTATAAATAGAATTTCGGGTTACATTGCAATTTTAGTTAGTCCCTAAACTAAAATTGAGAATTAAAATTCGAATTTGATCTTATCAGTTGTTTGAAAAATAATTAATTAATTTATCTAAGTTAATTATTTGGAGAAAATCAAACATGAAGTCTATGTGAAGACATGCAACAGTTAACCCTTTGATTGAAAAACTTATCCCTTGATTAAGGAGATCAAGATGAGTTGTACTTCGATTTGTAATTAGTTAGCTCAGTTATATGAGTTAACTCCAGTTAGATTAATTCCAATAGTTTGTGGAACCGATCGTGAGTTCAGTTAGGTAATGCATGCATGCATGTAACTACTGCACTTCAGATAACTGAATATTTTCTCATAAATAACTCATGCATGTCAGCTTAGTCAAAGACCCAGTTGAGATCAGATGATGGGACCGTGTACTATCAGTTGTAGGAATATTCCATTAAGGATATCTCTTGCATGCAGAAGGAATTCATTCCTTGGAGATTGCTCAGTTACTTTTGAGTTTGATGAGTTGTGTGAAAGGTCAATTCACACAGGTGGCAGCATTAGACCCCAAGAGAAACTACGCAAGGAAATAGGAGGCTTGGAGGGCTGAGAGAAGGCATATGTGGTGTCTATTCAGTCTATGAGCAGCATTGTAGGATTGTACTGAGTGTTGTATAGCTTGTGAGCTGAAGTTTTGTATAATCCGGACATATTTCCACTTGTATGATATTACAGAGATTGGGGTTTTTTTGCTAAGGCTTTCCCCAAAGTATTCTTTTGTGTTCATGTGTGATTTCTTTCTCATTCTCTGTTATATGTGTTATATTTGATCTTGCTCAAAATCTATTAAGCTTTCGCAAGTTTGTTGTAGAATTAGATCTAGTATTTTGCTTTAGTATATTGCATAATCTGTTGATCTACAATGAGAAATCCTACGCAGAGTTAGTTTCGCCAAACAAATCCCTACACTACTGGCCCTTTCGGCATCAATTCGCGAAGTGCAGACTGAAGTATCACCCAAAGCAGTATGGGGGGATGTTGGAACTAAGTTTATGCACCTAGAGATCAGTGTAATGTTGTTTTATGCCCTAAATCTGCCTTCCTGCAGATCAATAAACCCTTATGGCTTATCGATATAACTCCCTTTAATCAGCCTCTAGACCTCCGTGAAGGTCTACGACTATCTTTCATGGACCTTGAATAGGTGAATCAACTACTCTCATGCATCAAAGAGTACCCTTAACCCAGTAATTACTAAGATTGGCTTTAAGTGTTCGATAACTTTAACATGCAACAAGATAATCCTCGCGTAAATAGTTAACATTAATTGCGTTAATGTAACAATATTAATCGTCTAAAGTCATGGATCAATACATTATTATTTCATAAACCCTTCAGTTATCACAGCATAAACCGCATTCATATAAAACAAAAGTAAAGAGATAAACACAAGTGTTTCTGCAAGAACTTCCTTTATTAATATTCAATTCAACTTACAGACTCAAGACTTCCCTGTGCACCCATTTGTCGACTCAACTCTAGGCCTCTATGCATACAGTTGCAGAGCCTTACACTACTCTAATACTTCTATGCTTTTCCTTCTATTGACCCATTGCATTCATCTTCGTCATCATATCATCATGCCTTAGACTTCTCTAAGACTCTCCTCTTTATACAATCCCATGGTCCGCAGACCATAAGTAGATCTACAAAAGTCAACTCAACTTACATAAAAGAAAGGTAAAACCCTTTATGACTCCTTAACTATCTACGCGCTCCACGATCACAACTTCCAGAGACTTTACATTTTGTACATCAAGACTTGGGCTTTTTGCCCCAAAATTGACCATAGGGGACCCTATCCCAACAAAGGGTGTGACATATGCAGTAAGTCAAGGAAGGTGCATGAGCGGCTCTAACACACGAAGGGTGAGGTGAGTGCACCCCTTGTAAACCTATGAAAGCACATAGTTAAGAAGGGAACACACGAGCAATGATGCATCACAACATGGAAGGCAAGTAAGCTAGAAATCCAAAGTGATAGTTAAACCAACAACACATTTCAGTAACATTCATACATACATATACAAAAAATAGCTACACACGAATGCGTAAGAAAATAGATACATATATCATTTATAGTAAACAAGATAGCTGAAAGACAATATGACATATGCATGAAACGTGTTGGCTCTGTTATATTAAGAAGTGTAAGTTCCAATCATACAATACAACCATGACAAACCACTAGTTCTGATAGCGAAACGTTACAATCACTATCGCCTACTCCTACAAAGAGATATACTAGCTCTGCACAGTGGAGAAGCCAAGGCTCATTACAATACCGTCCAAGCTCTCTCTAAGATACTCTTATTAGAAGCTTGGTCAACGAAAAGCCTCTACAATGAGTTATGAGGGACATTCCCCTTTGTGACAGTTCATCTACCCTCATGACTCTTCATCTACTCTATGATTGTTACATCCAACTATCGACACTTGAAATTACACCTGACAAGACATTACATACAATCTACACATGTACCCATGTGAGACAAAATAGGCTTGAGAAAGCCATGCAAGACATCACTATGACTCAGACAATTGTGGGAAGACCAACGCTTCAACATCTGCATGGTGGTCGATAGTAGCGAACTAATGCCAAGCTCAGTAGTCCGCAATGATGTCCATGTACTCTAAGATGACATATGTCTGGAAACGAACTCTTGCCTCCATAGCATTCGAGTACACTGCTCGGGCTCCTCTGTCCAACTCATCTGATAACATGTCCATCATTGTCTTGAGTGTGGCCGGACCAACAACATACTTGTGCATGGTGTCTACACTGATCTCCAAGTCTGGGCTAGTGGCTATGTGCATCAGCTCATCAAAGTACGAGTCAAGATCCAGTCAGACCTGTGCTTGTCTTTGTCTGGATGAGTCCCCCAATAGATGGGATCGCATGTGTGCACAAAAAAACACCCATACTCCTGAATACCTGTGCATGGGAAACTTGTAGACTAGTGATGAGTTGTGGGAGGTATTCATAGTTCCAGAGCTAACTCCAGACGCATGCCTTCAGCTCGACCACTTTGGGCCTGATCATCTTAGGCAAGTGTAACAAGGCTCCCTTGTATCTCATTGTCCATGTTTGCATGTAATCAACAGTAGCATTCACGTTTGACAAGATACGTGCTTTCCTAGCACATCGTTGTTGCCAACCGTTGAGATGGAAAACTGCCTTATGCACGATACCAAACTTGGAATACAATGCCCGCATGAATGTGTCAAGGGACAATACTTCATCTAGTATTTCCTTCTTCAATTCTGCTCGGGCAGATGTTCTAACTAGTTCTCCTCCTTGCTTGGTCGTCTATAACTCCTTAGACATTCGCTCGTTCTCTGCTATCAAGAAGCGAACAATCAAGCTAGTGGCTTTGGCATATGCTCTGGTAGCATCATCTAATGTTGTTGGATGCTTGCACATGTCAGACATGATAACTTGTTCCTCAAACTACGCAGGATATGTGTGATCATTCAAAGTCAACACTCTACGAGATTTCACAACTCTATGTTGGGACTCATCGAATGAGATGTTATGCATCTCTCCCTTTGGATTGTCTCCAAGGATCTCAGTGTCTCCTTGGTCTCTTGGGACTTGCTCTGCCTATGGATCTAGTGAAGCTAGTGGGTCGACCTCTTGGTGGTGAGGCATGAGGTCGATGTCTTGCTCTAACTCCTGTTGCTCCATGTCTGTATCCATCTACTCAAGTGTTTTTTCAATCTCTTAGGCAAAGTCCTACTCCTGCGATGGCTCACCCTATTTGCTTGGTGCCATCTATTCGAATGAGTCAACTACCTATACGGGCACAGTTTCATCTGTCTATACGTGTTTTTCCCCCTGCTGTACCTGTTCCTATTGTGCTTCCTTCTCCTACCTGCGTAGCTCCTGTTCCTTCTGTAGTTTCTCCTTCAACTCATGCAACTCCTTCTCTATTTCCTCCATTCTCTATTTTTCTCTCTACCTTTGTGTGTTTCTATTGTCTCGTTGTTGCGTCTTCGCCTCTATTGCCAAAGCTACTTTCTGCATAAGTGGGTCTACTCGGAACTTGTAGCTTTGTTCCTCTTCCATGTTGTCGACAATCTTCCTCTTGTCTTTGTCGTGCACTGGTATGTTTACCTCTGCTATTGTTGCTCCTAGTGCTCTCCTAGATGCTGCTTCACTAACCATTCCATAAGAATGTCGACCGATTCATTGGGCCTGGATAAGTTGTAACAATATCTCCATGGGTCTTCCTTCGCCCAGTGACATGCCTCGTGGATCCACTGAAACTGTACTCTCGTGCAGTGATCTTTTACAAAACAATGCGGGTCATACAGATTGTAGCTTCAAGCGTCAAATGGATATTTCTTGATCTCCTCTACTTCAAAATCTGCATGCTTGAAATTTTATATCTCGTACAACCCGATCCGCAACGGAAATGCGGGCCAACGTGCCTTCTTCCTCCAGTGCAGCCTAGCTGATAAACTTGCCAAGATGTGGTATGATACTTCCTGCATGATGAGTTTCTCCAAGGCAAACTTCAGTAGAACATACAGAGACTTCTCCGCGTTGTACATCCGTATGAAGGTGACGAACGGTGAGGAATACCAATATGATATATCGATCAATGCCTCCATTGTTGCCTTTGACATGCAAGGTGGATCCTGTTCAAATATAATCTTGTACACCAGAGTGAAAAAATGATTGGACAACTGTGTGATAACTCCTTTGAAGATGCATTCAGAAAACATTTTACAATAAGTGTTCACAGAGGTCTCCACCAATGTCCATGCCCACATCAAGCCCGAGAATTCCCGACGGGCACAAATTGCATCCAAGATTTAAGCGGACATGTAGATTTTTGCTTGCTGACCTTTGGGAGGCTATCGAGCTCTTGTTACTTGTTCCTTCAACCTATGAGCCAACATGTCGGACCAGTTGCATGCATTTCCTTCACTGTCCAGTTGGTCCAACATGATCACCCAACTCTACGAGAAGGTCTTTGTGCTCTCTTGTCCATACAAGTGACATGCAAATATGACCAAGTATTGATACACCTTCCACATTATCTTCATCTTGTAGATCTGGTTAGGTGTCATCCTAAATTTGGCCAGCTCCTTCACCCAGTTCTTCAAGATATCCCTGGAGTTGGCATTGCTGCTTGGTGTCTCCATGGTGATCACTGGCTTTGAAATATGGTACATTTGTTCCTAATCCTATGCCATGAAGGTAGCAATCTCTGTCTTGCTGACACTACTCAATGCCATCATCTCAGGATCAGTGTGCGAGATGATCCAATGTATCTTGTCCATGTGTGGGAACACAGGATACCTGCATGCAATCCGATACAAGTCAGACTTGTGAATTTTCACATAGACTTGGTAGTCTTTGAGGTCTTCTCCATAGGTAACCGTAAATGCATCATTGACCTCTTGCCATTTCATCTTGATGTCCTTGTCCAAAATCAACTTAGTGTCTTCATAGATCAACAAACTTGTAGACACTCGCTCAATTGCTACTCCCTTTGCACTTCCATTAGTGTCCATTGATCCTTCTCTCTTGGAGGCCATTGATCCTAAACTGCTGAGAGGCGGACAAATACCTGTTAGATCTGGAGACATGGTGACATGCATGGAAAGAAATCCGTCAGATAAAAACAAAGCAAACTTAAGGAATGATATGCAACATGCCTAGGGATTGAATGGAAAGGATTGCATAATTTCCTCTAGGAGGGCGGGAGATTGGCTTCCAGAACTGCACAAAAGGTAGTACGGGCTGGTGGGAGGCTAGCTGGCTATTGGAATTTCACAATGCACAATCCAGACTAGCTTGCTAGATGATGGGCTTTTGCAATGAGAAGTTCCAACTAGCAAGGGTTACAGGCCCAGTGACAACATTGCGCAATTTCCTGGGCCAGCAGTCACTGCCTCTCATAATTGCGCCATACAAGAGTGCAGGACAATCATTGGGAAAAAATGTGCATTTTCTGGGAGGAAGGCAGAGCCTTCCCTCTCAGGATTGTGTAATGTTGCCTCGGTGAGGAAAAGTTCAGGCCAAGGCTGCCCAGACCCACCGACAAGCAACTGAAATTAGATGTTAATGTGAATGCATGGTGATACTGAGTGTAAGCAGGAGTGAATGATCATGCATGCAAACCTTGAATGCATGATAGAAAATAGAACAACATGCATGTGTGTGAAGCGAGTCACCGAATCGACGACCATTCATGCAAAACAATGTCATGCATGCGACAACAGTGAGATGTTAACAAAAACTAAAACGATGCTAGTACAAGCTAATATGCACGCAAAAAACAACAAGTGTTCACAGAAATCAAGCAGACAATACTCACACAAGCCAAAACACAAAAAGCGACAAAAATGCTGCAAAACACAAGTTAAGAGGACTTACCCGTAAATAACTGAGCTGGACATGCCGAAGACTCCTCAATGTGCTATGGGATGTCAGACCTCCAAGATCGATGTGAATAAGTGAGCTCTGAAGCATCGAATAAATAAGTTTGATGCTCATGACGCATATGCCACAAATCTAGGAAAACGCGACACTTGGAGGAAAGATTCTAAAACGATCTTTGCATGTAACCTCCAACAATTAAAATAGCTCCCTAAAATATAGGGATGCTTTTTGCATGTTTCTTTTTTCCATTTCGGGAAAAAGCAGTCCATGCATGCAAGTCAAGTTTTCTCGGTCCCTTGTGAAAGAGGTCAACCTGATGGCACATGCAATAGTCTGCTTGACTGAGGGTAACTTTTTCTGGGAGGAAGCTGGGCTGGCCAAAAGGATTGCGCAATTTCTGAGCTGAGTAGCTGACTGTTGCCCAGGATTGTGCAATTTTTGGGCTCATAAGTCCTGTTGGGTCAGATTGCGTAGTTTTTCTAGGGAAGGTTGACAGGCAGAGTTGTGCAATTCCTGAGGCTAGCAGATTGCCAGTGAGGATTGTGCAATTTTTGGAGGGAAGGCTAGTTCTCCTCCAAAATTAGCAATTTCTTGAGGGAGATGTTCAGCCTACAACTAGACCAAGTTCGAGGAAGCATCCTATGAGGGGAATGCGACAAGCTATCATGCACAAGTTGTCATGCTGCTAGAAAACCATTGAAGCTTGTGTACTTGACAGTTCAAGACATGCTGCTGAGGATAGTTGGTAGGGAGGCTCCAAAACAAAGCTAAGGAAAAACTTTGGAGGGTGGTTGTAGTGCTACAACACCTTGATAATTAATTTCTCCATCCTTAAGATCTGATCCATCTTTGGACTCAAAAGCCACGAGAACACATTCATTGTGTTCTTCTTCTTCTGATGAAGATTTCTCAATACTTTCATCTAAAATATCATTTTTTTCTTTGGAGTAGTAAATAATTCTCTTTTGAGCTTTAGCTTTTCAAAATTTCTGAGTTTTATCTTGCTCTCCATCTCCTTATCCTTCTCCTCCTTTTCACTTCTTTTGTGTGGACATTTTGCAGCAAAATGTCCAACTTCTCCACATTCGAAATACTTGAAAGGAAGATTGCCTTTATACTTTCCGGAACCTCTCTTTAATTTATTGGAAAATATGCAATTCATAATTTTGATGTAGTTAAGTGACCTCAAGTAATATTATTTCCCCCAATGGTTCATCTTCCACCTTATTTACAATGTAGCCACCACGTGGAAAACTAGTTGAAAAAATTATAGCGGAAGATTTTTTTTTTTCACCACATCTTTAAAGGATACCAACTTTGAAGTTGAAGTGACCCCAAGTCTCAATAATTGCAATATCAAATGGATCATTAAATAATTAAATAAGTTATATTCATATATTAAATATTAGTATTCTAGTTGTTTGACTCTCTGCAAATCTCCAATTATTGTTTTAAGTGTGCCATAAATCCATTTGCATTCATGAAGAAAAGTATGGTATTCCCACCGAGAGACTTTACCATCATCTAAAATCTCTGCAATATAATAGTGGTTTTACCACATAATAGTTTGGTAGGTATTTCATCAAACATTGGGCATTCAAAGGGTTTAGCAAACATTTCTAATATATGAATTTTATCAAAGTCTTGCATTCAAAGGTTTTAGAAAGTAGTTGTTGGAAAGACATTATGTAAAACACTTGGCATTCAAGTGGTTTGTCTAAGGCTTAGAATACAAGGATTTCATGAAACAAATGATGTGCAAACTATTCTTCAAATAATTAGCATTTATCTAAAATAAAAGTCGAAATTACAATGGGCCAACATTCTTGACTAAATCAAGAAACACATTCTTGTCGTCAACATGATCTTTTCCTTCTAATCCCCAACCTAACATGGAACATATCAGAGCAGCTGAAGGCACACACTCACTTAGCTCTTTGATCTAGTTATTATAATGATCACCCAAAGGCACACATTCACTTATCCCTTTGATCTAGTTGTTATAATGATCATAAGAGCCTCCTCTCCATAGGGCACATAAGTTTGTGCAAAACATAAAGGCCCTTCCTTTGAGGGTTTTTGAGATTTCAAGTACAAGGGATTGCTATAATAAAACTCTTACATGGTCACGTGAGTGCTATCACTAGTTATATCCTAGATACTTTGAGAGAAAAATACTTTGGTACAAAGAGATGTTTGAAGCCTGGTGGGTTTGTGTTCTTGCTTAGGTGGCTTAAAATGCCTTGGCTCTAACTTTGGTGAATTTTTGGAGGTAAAACAAGGGTCATGAGTTGTGTCCTCCACGTGAAAAGTTGCTAATTTTTGCTAGCTATGTTGGACATCACCATACCTAATGTTATTGTATTTTTTCATTTGCTTCATCCATTTGTTGAAACTTTTTCTCTAATGTTTCACTAAATACAAATTTTTATAATCATTTTCTTTAAATGAAAAAATTGTTACTATTTATGATTTGTTAATGCACTTATGAAATTGATATTTTTTTAGTACACCAAAAAGTCTCAAGTACCTTGGCTTATTTTCTAAAAACAATATCATACCACTTATAATAACATGTTGGTGGTTCATGAAGGGGTAAGCTTCTACTTAGGTAAAGACCTCTAAGTCTTGATTCCCCAACCTATTTCCTTATGTTTGAGAATTAACCAAACATAAAAAAATTTAAAATCTTATTGTAAAACAAAAAAATCATTGTTTCAACTTCTATCTTATATTCAAAATATACATAGAAATCATTTAGTTTAAATGCATACACATATCTCAATTATAAATACCAAATTCTAATTCAAAAAAATTAATAACTAATTTTTAATTGATTTTTTTTTATATTTTTTATTTTCTAATTCCTACTGAAAAGTATCCATGATTATAATGGTCTGTTTTTATTTTAAAAAAATCTTGTATTTCCCTGTAATTTCACCAAGCTCATGAACAATTGTTAAAATTTCACCAGGCTTGTGCACGGATCTTTAATGTTAAAATTTTGAATGTTTAAATACTAATAAACTTATTCATTTAAAAATCAATTTTAATCAATTCCACAACCGGTAGGAATAAACTTTTTATAAAAATTACACATGGGAACAGTAATGAAAGAAGGATGGACCCAGGAAATAACGCTTACAGACCAATACAATAATTAAAATTGCAGTGAGGATGGACCCGGTCAATAATGTTTATAGAGCAGTACAACAATAATTAAAACTGACACTGCAACAACGATTCAACATCATTGGCAGATGACCGTAAAGTCATAATCAATTTAAATAAAAGTTACACGTAATGACAGTAATGAAAGGAGGATGGACCCAGGCAGTAATGTTTACAGATTAGTACAACAATAATTAAAATTGCAGTGAGGATGGACCCAGTCAGTAACGTTTACAGAGCAGTTCAACAATAATTTGACACCGCAACAACTATTGAAGATCATTGGCAGATGAGCATAAAGTCATAGTTGTCTCGGATCAACTCTTTCTCAGAAATTGCAATAAAACATTATTATTTTCTCGTTGATAATAAAGTTTTCCCCTCCTCAAAGCCATAGTCTAATTAGCCAGAGGAATTGCTATGAAAGTTATGGAAATTCTGGTTATATTTAGAGAAAATCTGACAAGGATTTTTGTGAATCCAAATTACAGTTGTTAAACTTCAAAATTTTAAGTGTTTTAGGCATTTTTGATGGTGCTGAATATATTTCCACAATCTAAAACATGATTCAAATGCTACCAATAGAAATGTTTTTGCCTGAATTCCAACCAATTACAGAGATTGGGGTTTTTTTGCTAAGGCTTTCCCCAAAGTATTCTTCTGTGTTCATGTGTGATTGCTTTCTCATTCTCTGTTATATGTGTTCTATTTGATCTTGCTCAAAATCGATTAAGCTTTCGCAAGTTTGTTGTAGAATTAGATCTAGTATTTTGCTTTAGTATATTGCATAATCTGTTGATCTACAATGAGAAATCCTACACAGAGTTAGTTTCACCAAACAAATCCCTACACTACTGGCCCTTTCGGCATCAATTCGCGGAGTGCAGACTGAAGTCTCACCCAAAGCAGTATGGGCGGATGCTGGAACTAAGTTTTTGCACCTAGAGATCAGTGTAATGTTGTTTTATGCCCTAAATCTACCTTCCTGCAGATCGATAAACCCTTATGGCTTATCGATATAACTCCCTTTAATCAGCCTCTAGACCTCCGTGAAGGTCTACGACTATCTTTCGCGGACCTTGAATAGGTGAGTCAACTACTCTCATGCATCAAAGAGTACCCTTAACCCGGTAATTACTAAGATTGGCTTTAAGTGTTCGATAACTATAACATGCAACAAGATAATCCTCGCGTAAATAGTTAACATTAATTGCATTAATGTAACAATATTAATCGTGTAAATTCATGCATCAATACATTATTATTTCATAAAACCTTCAGTTATCACAGCATAAAGTGCATTCATATAAAACAAAAGTAAAGAGATAAACACAAGTGTTTCTGCAAGAACTTCCTTTATTAATATTGAATTCAGCTTACAGACTCAAGACTTCCCTGCGCACTCATTTGTCGACTCAACTCTAGGCCTCTATCCATACAGTTCCAGAGCCTTGCACTACTCTAAGACTTATATCCTTTTCCTTCTATTGACCCATTGCATTCATATTCGTCATCATATCACCATGCCTTAGACTTCTCTAAGACTCTCCTCTTTATACAATCCCATGGTCCGCAGACCATAAGTAGATCTACAAAAGTCAACTCAACTTACATAAAAGAAAGGTAAAACCCTTTATGACTCCTTAACTATCTACGCACTCCACAATCACAACTTGCAAAGACTTTACATTTTGTACATCAAGACTTGGGCTTTTTGCCCCAAAACTTGGGCTTTTGCCCCAAAATTGACCCTAGGGGACCCTATCCCAACAAAGGGTGTGACATATGCAGTAAGTCAAGGAAGGTGCATGAGCGGCTCTAACACATGAAAGGTGAGGTGAGTGCACCCCTTGTAAACCTATGAAAGTACATAGTTAAGAAGGGAACACATGAGCAATGATGCATCACAACATGGAAGGCAAGTAAGCTAGCAATCCAAAGTGATGGTTAAACCAACAACACATTTCAGTAACATTCATACATACATATACAAAAAATAGCTACACACGCATGCGTAAGAAAATAGATACATATATCATTTATAATAAACAAGATAGCTGAAAGACAATATGACATATGCATGAAACATGTTGGCTCTGTTATATTAAGAAGTGTAAGTTGCAGTCATAGTAACAACCATGACAAACCACTAGTTCTGATAGCGAAACGTTACAATCACTATCGCCTACTCCTACAAAGAGATATACTAGCTCTGCACAGTGGAGAAGCCAAGGCTCATTAAAATACTGTCCAAGCTCTCTCTAAGATACTCTTATTAGAAGCTTGGTCAACAAAAATCCTCTACAATGAGTTATGAGGGACATTCCCCTTTGTGACAGTTCATCTACCCTCATGACTCTTCATCTACTCTATGATTGTTACATCCAACTATCGACACTTGAAATTACACCTGACAAGACATTACATACAATCTACACATGTACCCATGTGAGACAAAATAGGCTTGAGAAAGCCATGCAAGACATCACTATGACTCGGACAACTGTGGGAAGACCAACGCTTCAACATCCGCATGGTGGTCGATAGTAGCGAACTAATGCCAAGCTCACTAGTCCGCAATGATGTCCATGTACTCTAAGGTGACATATGTCGGGAAACGAACTCTTGCCTCCATAGCATCCGAGTACAATGCTCGGGCTCCTTTGTCCAACTCATCTGATAATATGTCCATCATTGTCTTGAGTGTGGCTGGACCAACAACATACTTGTGCATGGTCTCTACACTGATCTCCAAGTCTGGGCTAGTGGTTATGTGCATCAGCTCGTCAAAGTACGAGTCAAGCTCCATTCGGACCTGTGCCCTTGTCTTTGTCTGGATGAGTCCCTCAATAGATGGGATCGCATGTGTGCACAAAAAAACATCCATACTCCTGAATACCTGTGCATGGGAAACTTGTAGACTAGTGATGAGCTGTGGGAGGTATTCATAGTTTCGGATCTAACTCCGGACGCATGCCTTTAGCTCGACCACTTTGGGCTTGATCATCTTAGGCAAGTGTAACAAGGCTCCCTTGTATCTCATTGTCCATGTTTGCATGTAATCAACAGTAGCATTCACGTTCGACAAGATACGTGCTTTCCTAGCACATCGTTGTTGCCAACCGTTGAGATGGACAACTGCCTTATGCACGATACCAAACTTGGAATACAATTCCCGCATGAATGTGTCAAGGGACAATACTTCATTTAATATTTCCTTCTTCAACTCTGCTCGGGAGGATGCTGTAACCAGTTCTCCTCCTTGCTTGGTCGTCTATAACTCCTTAGCCATTCGCTCGTTCTCTGCTATCAAGAAGCGAACAATCGAGCTAGTGGCTTTGGCATATGCTCTGGTAGCATCATTTAATGTTCTTGGATGCTTGCACATGTCAGACATGATAACGTGTTCCTCAAACTACTTAGGATATGTGTGATCATTCAGAGTCAACACTCTGCGAGATTTCACAACTCTATGTTGGGACTCATCGAATGAGATGTTATGCATCTCTCCCTTTGGATTGTCTCCAAGGATCTCAGTGTCTCTTTGGTCTCTTGGGACTTGCTCTGCCTATGGATCTAGTGAAGCTAGTGGGTCGACCTCTTGGTGGTGAGGCATGAAGTCGATGTCTTGCTCTAACTCCTGTTGCTCCATGTCCGTATCCATCTGCTCAAGTGTTTGTTCAATCTCTTGGGCAAAGTCCTACTCCTGCGATGGCTCACCCTATTTGCTTGGTGCCATCTATTCGGATGAGTCAACTACCTATGCGGGCATAGTTTCATCTGTCTATACGTGTTTTCCCCCCTGTTGTACCTGTTCTTATTGTGCTTCCTTCTCCTATCTGCGTAGCTCCTGTTCCTTCTGTAGTTTCTCCTTCAACTCACGCAACTCCTTCTCTATTTCCTCCATTCTCTATTTTTCTCTCTACCTTTGGGTGTTTCTATTGTCTCGTTGTTGCGTCTTCGCCTCTATTGCCAAAGCTACTTTCTGCATAAGTGGGTCTACTCGGAACTTGCAGCTTTGTTCCTCTTCCATCTTGTCGAAAGTCTTCCTCTTGTCTTTGTCGTGCACTGGTATGTTTACCTCTGCTATTGTTGCTCCTAGTGCTCTCCTAGATGCTGCTTCGCTAACCATTCCATAACAATGTCGACCAATTCATTGGGCCTAGATAAGTTGTAACAATATCTCCATGGGTCTTCCTTCGCCCAATGACATGCCTCGTGGATCCACTGAAACTGTACTCTCGTGCAGTGATCTTTTAAAAAACAATGCGGGTCATACAGATTGTAGCTTCAAGCGTCGAATGGATATTTCTTGGTCTCCTCTACTTCAACATCTGCATGCTTGAAATTTCATATCTCGTACAACCCGATCCGCAACGGAAATGCGGGCCAAGGTGCCTTCTTCTTCCAGTGCAGCCTAGCTGATAAACCTGCCAAGATGTGGTATGATACTTCCTGCATGATGAGTTTGTCCAAGGCAAACTTCGGTAGAACATGCAGAGACGTCTCCGCGTTGTACATCCGTATGAAAGTGATGAACGGTGAGGAATACCAATATGCTATATCGATCAATGCCTCCATTGTTGCCTTTGACATGCAAGGTGGATCCTGTTCAAATATAATCTTGTACACCAGAGTGAAAAAATGATTGGACAACTGTGTGATAACTCCTTTGAAGATGCATTCAGAAAACATTTTACAATAAGTGTTCATAGAGGTCTCCGTCGATGTCCATGCCCACATCAAGCCCGAGAATTCCTGACGGGCACAAATTGCATCCAAGATGTAAGCGCACATGTAGATTTTTGCTTGCTGACCTTTGGGAGGCTATCGAGCTCTTGTTACTTGTTCCTTCAACCTATGAGCCAACATGTCGGACCAGTTGCATGCTTTGCCTTCACTGTCCAGTTGGTTCAACGTGATCACCCAACTCTGCAGGAAGGTATTTGTGCTCTCTTGGCCATACAAGTGACATGCAAATATGACCAAGTATTGATACGCCTTCCACATTATCTTCATCTTGTAGATCTGGTTAGGTGTCATCCTAAATTTGGCCAGCTCCTTCACCCAGTTCTTCAAGATATCCCTGGAGTTGGCATTGTTGCTTGGTGTCTCCATGGTGATCACTGGCTTTGAAATATGGTACATTTTTCCTAATCCTATGCCATGAAGGTAGCAATCTCTGTCTTGCTGACACTACTCAATGCCATCATCTCAGGATCAGTGTGCGAGACGATCCAATGTATCTTGTCCACGCATGGGAACACAGGATACCTGCATGCAATCCGATACAAGTCAGACTTGTGAATGTTCACATAGACTCGGCAGTCTTTGAGGTCTTCTCCAAAGGTACCCGCAAATGCATCATTGACCTCTTGCCATTTCATCTTGATGCCCTTGTCCACAATCAACTTGGTGTCTTCATAGATCAGAAAACCTGTAGAAACTCGCTCAATTGCTACTCCAGTTGCACTTCCATTAGTGTCCATTGATCCTTCTCTCTTGGAGGCCATTAATCCTAAACTGCTGAGAGGCGGACAAATACCTGTTAGATCTAGAGACATGGTGACATGCATGGAAAGAAATCTGTCAGCTAAAAACAAAGAAAACTTGAGGAATGATATGCAACATGCCTAGGGATTGAATGGCAAGGATTGCATAATTTCCTCTAGGAGGGCGGGAGATTGGCTTCCAGAACTGCGCAAAAGGTAGTACGGGCTGATGGGAGGCTAGCTGGCTATTGGAATTGCACAATGCACAATCCAAACTAGCTTGCTAGCTGATGGGCTTGTGCAATGAGAAGTTCCAGCTAGCAAGGGTTATAGGCCCAGTGACAACATTGCGCAATTTCCTGGGCCAGCAGTCACTGCCTCTCATAATTGCGCCATACAAGAGTGCAGGACAATCATTGGGAAAAAATGTGCATTTTCTAGGAGGAAGGCAGAGCCTTCCCTCTCAGGATTGTGCAATGTTGCCTCGGTGAGGCAAAGTTCAGGCCAAGGCTGCCCAGACCCACCGACAGGCAACTGAAATCAGATGTGAATGTGAATGCATGGTGATACTGAGTGTAAGCAGGAGTGAATGATCATGCATGCAAACAATGAATGCATGATAGAAAACAGAACAACATGAATGTGTGTGAAGCGAGTCACCGGATCGACGACCACTCATGCAAACAATGTCATGCATGCGACAACAGTGAGATGCTAACAAAAACTAAAACGATGCTAGTACAAGCTAATATGCACGCAAACAACAACAAGTGTTCACAGAAATCAAGCAGACAACACTCACATAAGCCAAAACACAAAAAGCGACAAAAATGCTGCAAAACACAAGTTAAGAGGACTTACCCGTAAATAGTTGAGCTGGACATGCCGAAGACTCCTCAATGTGCTATGGGATGTCATACCTCCAAGATCGATGTGAATAAGTGAGCTCTGAAGCAACGAATAAATAAGTTTGATGCTCATGACGCATATGCCACAAATCTAGGAAACGCGACAATTGGAGGAAAGATTCTAAAATGATATTTGCATGTAACCTCCAACAATTAAAATAGCTCCCTAAAATCTAGGGATTCTTTCTGCATGTTTCTTTTTTCCATTTCGGGAAAAAGTAGTCCATGCATGCAAGTCAAGTTTTCTCGGTCCCTTGTGAAAGCGGTCAACCCGATGGCACATGCAATAGTCTGCTTGACTGAGGGTAACTTTTGCGCAGTTTCTGGGAGGAAGCTGGGCTGGCCAAAAGGATTGTGCAATTTCTGAGCTGAGTAGCTGAATGTTGCCCAGGATTGTGCAATTTTTGGGCTCAGAAGTCCTGTTGGGTCAGATTGCGTAGTTTTTCTAGGGAAGGTTGACAGGCAGAGTTGTGCAATTCCTGAGGCTAGCAGATTGCCAGTCAGGATTGTGCAATTTTTGGAGGGAAGGCTAGTTCCCCTCCAAAATTACGCAATTTCTTGAGGGAGATGTTCAGCCTACAACTAGACCAAGTTCGAGGAAGCAGCCTATGAGGGGAATGTGACAAGCTATCATGCACAAGTTGTCATGCTGCTAGAAAACCACTGAAGCTTGTGTACTTGACAATGCAAGACATGCTGTTGAGGATAGTTGGTAGGGAGGCTCCAAAACAAAACTATGGAAAAATTTTGGAGGGTGGTTGTAGTGCTACAACACCTTCATAATTATTTTCTCCATCCTTAAGATCTGATCCATCTTTGGACTCAAAAGCCACGAGAACACATTCATTGTGTTCTTCTTCTTCTGATGAAGATTTCTCAATACTTTCATCTAAAGTATCATTTTTTTCTTTGGAGTAGTAGATAATTCTCTTTTGAGCTTTAGCTTTTCGAAATTTCTGAGTTTTATCTTTCTCTCCATCTCCTTATCCTTCTCCTCCTTTTCACTTGTTTTGTGTGGACATTTTGCAGCAAAATGTCCAACTTCTCCACATTCGAAATACTTGAAAGGAAGATTGCCTTTATACTTTCCGGAACCTTTCTTTAATTTATTGGAAAATATGCAATTCATAATTTTGATGTAGTTAAGTGACCTCAAGTAATATTATTTCCCCCAATGGTTCATCTTCCACCTTATTTACAATGTAGCCACCACGTGGAAAACTAGTTGAAAAAATTATAGCGGAAGATTTTTTTTTTTTCACCACATCTTTAAAGGATACCAACTTTGAAGTTGAAGTGACCCCAAGTCTCAATAATTGCAATACCAAATGGATCATTAAATAATTAAATAAGTTATATTCAGATATTAAAGATTAGTATTCTAGTTGTTTGACTCTCTGCAAATCTCCAATTATTGTTTTAAGTGTGCCATAAATCCTTTTGAATTCATGAAGAAAAGTATGGTATTCCCACCGAGAGACTTTACCATCATCTAAAATCTCTACAATACAATAGTGGTTTTACAAAATAATAGTTTGGTAGGTATTTCATCAAACATTGGGCATTCAAAGGGTTTAGCAAACATTTCTAATATATGAAATTTATCAAAGTCTTGCATTCAAAGGTTTTAGAAAGTAGTTGTTGGAAAGACATTATGTAAAACACTTGGCATTCAAGTGGTTTGTCTAAGGCTTAGAATACAAGGATTTCATGAAACAAATGATGTGCAACCTATTCATCAAATAATTAGCATTTATCTAAAATAAAAGTCGAAATTACAATGGGCCAACATTCTTGACTAAATCAAGAAACACATTCTTGTCGTCAACATGATCTTTTCCTTCTAATCCCCAACCCAGAATGGAACATATCAGATCAGCCAAAGGCACACACTCACTTAGCTCTTTGATCTAGTTATTATAATGATCACCCAAAGGCACACATTCACTTATCTCTTTGATCTAGTTGTTATAATGATCGTAAGAGCCTCCTCTCCATAGGGCACATAAGTTTGTGCGAAACATAAAGGCCCTTCCTTTGAGGGTTTTTGAGATTTCAAGTACAAGGGATTGCTATAATAAAACTCTTACATGGTCACGTGAGTGCTATCACTAGTTATATCCTAGATACTTTGAGAGAAAAATACTTTGGTACAAAGAGACGTTTGATGCATGGTGGGTTTGTGTTCTTGCTTAGGTGGCTTAAAATGCCTTGGCTCTAACTTTGGTGAATTTTTGGAGGTAAAGCAAGGGTCATGAGTTGTGTCCTCCACGTGAAAAGTTGCTAATTTTTGCTAGCTATGTTGGACATCACCATACCTAATGTTATTGTATTTTGTCATTTGCTTCATCCATTTGTTGAAACTTTTTCTCTAATGTTTCACTAAATACAAATTTTTATAATCATTTTCTTTAAATGAAAACATTGTTACTATTTATGATTTGTTAATGCACTTATGAAAGTGATATTTTTTTAATACACCAAAAAGTCTCAAGTACCTTGGCTTATTTTCTAAAAACAATATCATACCACTTATAATAACATGTTGGTGGTTCATGAAGGGGTAAGCTTCTACTTAGGTAAAGACCTCTAAGTCTTGATTCCCCAACCTATTTCCTTATGTTTGAGAATTAACCAAACATAAAAAATTTAAAATCTTATTGTAAAACAAAAAATTCATTGTTTCAACTTATATCTTATATTCAAAATATACATAGAAATCATTTAATTTAAATGCATACACATATCTCAATTATAAATACCAAATTCTAATTCAAAAAATTTAATAACTAATTTTTTATTGATTTTTTTTTATATGTTTTTTATTATAAATTTCTAATTCCTACTGACAAGTATCCATGATTATAATGGTCTGTTTTTATTTTTAAAAAATCCTGTATTTCCCTGTAATTTCACCAAGCTAATGAACAATTGTTAAAATTTCACCAGGCTTGTGCACGGATCTTTAATGTTAAAATTTTGAATGTTTAAATACTAATAAACTTATTCATTTAAAAATCAATTTTAATCAATTCCACAACTGGTAGGAATAAACTTTTTATAAAAATTACACATGGGAACAGTAATGAAAGAAGGATGGACCCAGGCAATAACGCTTAATTAAAATTGCAGTGAGGATGGACTCGGTCAGTAATGTTTACAGAGCAGTACAACAATAATTAAAATTGACATTGCAACAACGATTCAACATCATTGGCAGATGACCGTAAAGTCATAATCAATTTAATAAAAGTTACACGTAATGACAGTAATGAAAGGAGGATGGACCCAGGCAGTAATGTTTACAGATTAGTACAACAATAATTAAAATTTCAGTGAGGATGGACCCAGTCAGTAACGTTTATAGAGCAGTTCAACAATAATTTGACACTGCAACAACTATTGAAGATCATTGGCAGATGAGCATAATGTCATAGTTGTCTCGGATCTGTTAGTGTCAGTCTTTACAGCCTTCCTCCAGTGATCAAATGTGCTCTTACATAGGGATTTTGAAGTGTCAAGGTCAAATTTTGTCATTTCAGTGAGTCTTCGAGCAAAATTTGGTCACTAGGCATTAGGTCTAGGGTTCGCTTTCACTCCTTCTAAAGTTGTCCAAATGGCGGGCTATGTCATCATTCAGCTGATTCTATCATCATTCATAGGGTTTTCATTATCATGTCAGTGTCTAATGAGTCATTTTACACCTTGTTCATGCTTCAGTTGTGCCTTGGCAAGTTCATTTCCCTCTCCTAGGGTTTTCAAGCCAATTTCTCTTGGGCGGTCAAATCATCGGAAAAACTTGTTTCCTGATGTTCATACACCTTCCCCTATCCTTCATGTACCTTATCAAACACTTCCCATCCCTTAGATCCGCCAAATTCCTCATTTTTGCACAAACCCTAGTTTCTAGCTACAACCTGGCAATTTTCTAGGTTGGGCCTGTGATTTGCCCTTTTGGACCCCTTCCCCTCACTCAATCTCTGAGATTCCACTTTCCCCTACTTCCTAACATCCCTCCCCACTCCCAAAAATTTCCCCAAGAATTTAGAAGCCCCCTATCCCCTTCATTTCGCTTCATTTCGACCAAATTCCTTGTTTCACACATCAGGGCAAGTTTCACTCAAATGATGTTTCAGAGCAGTCAGAGATGAATTTTGGAAAACTGAGAGAGGTTTTTTTCCACAACATGCAAAAGAAGAAAAACCTCTTTCACTTTTTGCACAGGTTTCATGGTTTTAAAGAAATGTCAAAAAGACCGGCGAGAATGAAGGTGCTCCAAGGACGGTTGGCCAAAACACAAAAAAGGAAGGAAAACGCCCGATCCACTCCAAATTTTGGCCAAAGCCTCTTTGGTTGAGCATGATACTTGATTGGGGACTCCCAGCCCAAATTTCAAGAAATTTGGAGAAAATTTTGTCATTTGTGAATTTTTTGTGCAATTTACAGGTTTTGGCCATTTGAAACGCCGCGCCCCGCGCGCGGCTGTTTTGAAGGACTGCTCGGAATTTTGAAAACTTGGCATTTTTGGAAAGGGCATGCAAAGAGAAAAATTACCAATACTTGAGAGAAGCTTGATTTTGAGATTTGAGCCTCCAAAAGCTCAAAATACATCAAAAAAATGACTTTCTGCCCACTTTTTGAGTTGCAGAAAGTGACCTTGGGAGAAATAGTGTTTGAGGGGGCAAAACAACTCCAAATTCAGAAATTCCACTTGGGATGG
>APFE030327837.1:19027-29432 GCA_000404065.3 Pinus taeda | reverse complement strand
ATTAGTTCAAACTGCTCCTAAGAAGCTGAGCTCGACCCCTAGAGGTGGGGAAAGGAGTTAGATGGTCTATATTATGCTCTCTCTTTCTCATTTTCATGGTTGGACTCTTGTGGGAGAAAGCTTTATTGTATATTGTACATCTATCTTTGCAATTTGAAGAAGAAGAAGGCCAGGGTTTTGCAGACATCCTTGTGGATTCTTGTGGATTGCTGTGTTGATGGTGTGTTCTCTACATGTTCTTGTAAGTTTGTTTATGTATTCCACATCTCTCTTTTGCTTCTATTTGGACAGATGAAGTGGTAAAGTTTGAATACATGCTTTGACATGCTCAGCTTTTTAGTTTGTTCAAAATTTATGTTTTCTGCTATCTAGAGAGGATTCAAATGGTTGTTTGCCCTCTTTAGTTCCTTCTCTATCATCCCTGATCATCCATCTCAGATTAAGGCATCAGCGCTCACTCCTACCTTGCCCCAAAGATCCCCCTGCAAAAACTGTGCTCAATCCCCGCACCCTGAATTGCACTCCCTCCAATTGCCACCAAAAACCCAAAAATCTTTAAATCAACCCCCCTTATCAATTTACTAGCCTAATATCTTTGATCCTAATTGGTCAGCTTATCATATTGAAAGATCTACCGAATCTGACCCGAGAGAGCCTTCTCATACCTCGTAGGGCTAGCTACGAGGTGAAATGGTTTGATGTAGCCTTGAGAGTTTGTCTATCTCAGCCTAGGTGAATTCCAAGCGCTAACAGGATCAACTCTTTCTCAGAAATTGCAATAAAACAATATTATTTTCTCGTTGATAATAAAGTTTGCCCCTCCTCAAAGCCATAGTCTAATTAGCCAGAGGAATTGCTATGAAAGTTATGGAAATTCTGGTTATATTTAGAGAAAATCTGACAAGGATTTTTGTAAATCCAAATTATAGTTGTTAAACTTCAAAATTTTAAGTGTTTTAGGCATTTTTGATGGTGCTGAATATATTTCCACAATCTAAAACACGATTCAAATGCTACCAATAGAAATGTTTTTGCCTGAATTCCAACCAATTAACCGTCCGGACAATTCCTCCACCTCGGTAGACGATTCCCTCATCAAATGCCTCCACCATCAACCAGCTGTATGGCAAATCTTAAACCTTATCAATCATTGTTTTGCTTACTTTTTCCAAATGTACGTCTCATTTTTTTCCGAAGCAGGGCGGAAAATCAAAATTTTATTTAGCTTGCCATTACGTCGAAACTTACCGAATGTACGTCTCATTGTTTTTTTTTTCTCAAAGCAGGGCGTAAAATCAAAATTTTATTTAGCCTGCCGTTACATCTAAACTTACGGAACCAAATCGTTTTCTTCTCTGCAAAAAGATCTTACGTAACAAAATCTTTTTATTCTGTGCAAAATGATCTCCACCAATATTCTGCTCCAATGATTCAATTTATCTCTCCAACTCTAGCATATTATTTTGTTTAACCACAATTTGTTGTAGCATTTTTTCCTTGAATTTCTCAAACTCATCCAATTCAGTCTTCAAATAATTATCAACTAAGGGAGGTTTATTCTCCTTTAGTTTTCGTATTTCCTCTTTCAACAACTTATTTGTGTTTCTAGCTTTGCTTAGCCCATTAAGTGCAGTAATGAGCTCACTTTCTCTGAGTTTTATCATTTCTCTTCATCTCCTTATTCTTCTCCTCCTTTTCACTTCTTTTGTGTGGACATTTTGCAGCAAAATTTCCATCTTTTCCACATTCGAAACACTTGAAAGGAAGATTGCCTTTATAGTTTCCGTAACCTCTTTTTAATTTATTGGCAAACCAAGCAAAATATTCATCAAATTCACTACTACAATAATCTTCATTTTCCTTGATTTTGTTTGGAAGTTTCTTGAGCTTCTTGGTAAGAGCCTTGACCTTCTTGGAGGCCTTGAATGCAACTTCACTAGACTCAGGTTTCTCTTCTATAATGCGCATCTCATAGGCTATAAAGATTCCAAGCGATTGCTCCATAGTGAGGGTGCTCAAATAAGATATATCTTCAATAGAAGAAACCTTTGGATTAAATATTTCTGGTAAAGACCTCAAGGTTTTATGAATAATGACTTCATCTTGAAAATTTTCATCTATGCTCTTGATCAGATTGGTCACCTTTTCAACCCTTCAAAAATATTCTGCAATAGTTTCATCTTCCTTCAATTTCAAGCTCTCAAACCTCATCCTATAGGTTTGGAGATTTGCTTTCTTCACCTTCTTGTCACCTTCATAGCTATTCTCAAGTTTGTCCTAATATTCTTTGGTTGATTACAATGCATGACTTTTATCAATTCATTCTCACTAAGTCTTGCCAAAATAACATTTCCAACTTTGGCATTGTTTTGAAAAATATTCTTTTTGTTAGGGTCTGATGGAAGAACATCAAGAACAACATACCCGAACACCACAGTAGAATAAACATCAACACCTAAACTCATGAGGTGCCCCTCCATTCTCATCTTCCACAGATTATAGTTCTCACCATAGAAAATTGGAAGCTTCACATCATGAGCAACCATTGTCCCTTCTCAAATTCTCCTTTCAATGGTCAAGCTACAACAAAAGGAGTTGGCTATGATACCAATTGTTAGCCACAAGTAATACTACGAGGGCGAGGGGATGGGGTAGGGGTAAAGGTGAATCAATATTACGAAAATATAACAATTAAATTTTCTATAATTAAAACTTATTCATAAATTCACTTCAGAAAGATATAACAAGAAAATTCACATGCACAAGAAAAACACAAATAAGCATCACATGTAGACGCTTATATTTTAGGTGGAAAAACCCCCTTCTAGGGCAAAAAACCACTGAACTATTTTATGCTTCTTCTTATTATCTATTGCTTCAAAATATTCTCATTTACATACATCAACTAGCCACCACTAGCAATGGAGCACCCATCCCTTGAATGAAATGAGAAATGTTGGTTACAATCAACTTGGAGCACCCACTCCTACAATAGACAATCAACATGCACTTAGCTTGAAGCCCCTACCCCAAGTACAAACAATTCTACAACAAGATAATATGATTCAACACTGAAAATATTGTTGCATAAACAAAAAGGTAGCATCAAATAAGCACACTCATGCAACCACAATTTTACACTCCAAATGAGAGAACAAATCTCTCCACACACACTCCCAAAATTGATCTTCAATCTCTACACACAACTCTGAAACACTGTTGATGAATAATTTCTAAAGCGCACTGCAATACTGAAGCTCTGAACTCACTGCTCCAATCATTGGTTTGTGCACTTCCTTTACATGCACACTCACTCACTCACACTACTAGAGAACCAACCGACCGAGCAATTTTTCTTCTCATATTTATAAAATATGTAAATGGTTAAGTCGCTAAATTCTTTAGATGATGGAACTCACCGAAAGCATTTTCACATGCTTCAAATTTGACTGATATAGAATTCTTGACCAAATCAAGCCACTTACTCCATTAGACTTTTGATATTTTCAACTTTGATCAAGTTTTAGAGGCCCCATGACTTGTCTCTACGTTTTTTCTAGAAAATTCAGACCATAAGCTTCACCAAAAACAAAATAATTTCAATTGTGTGCGTGAAATCCAGAGTAATTTTCATATTTTCTTTCGGTCTCTCACACAAGCATATGAAATTTTGACTGGTCTCTCCCACAACATTGTGAAAATTCGATTGGAGTCTTTCAGTCGCACGAAGAAGCCCTCATCCCAACGACTGTGGTAGAGCATAATGCAAACCAAACAATCTTTCCCTCAAACTTGCAACATAGCTTCATGGGATTGATATGATCTGCAAACCATCCTTCCAAGCTCAACTTGACATTAAGAAACCAACTGCATGTCTCAATAAGAATCCACACAACATCAACTAGAGGCCCCATGACTTGTCTCTACGTTTTTCTAGAAAATTCAGACCATAAGCTTCACCAAAAACAAAATAATTTCAATTGTGTGTGTGAAATCCAGAGTAATTTTCATATTTTCTTTCGGTCTCTCACACAAGCATATGAAATTTTGACTGGTCTCCAAGCCCAACTTGACATTAAGAAACCAACTGCATGTCTCAATAAGAATCCACACAACATCAACTAGAGGCCCCATGAATCAGTTTCAGATGAGGCCTTATTGCATCTTGACACTTATTTTACAAACCTTCTGAGACTATAACAACACTTTACATCAACATGAAAACCCTCAACAAGTATACAACAGACTCAAAATTATACATAGTGACTCATGAGTACATGCCATACAACAAGTGTTATAAATGGGAACACAAACATGCCAACAACGAATGACTATTAAATATGCAATTCATAATTTTGATGCAGTTGAGTGACCTCGAGTAATATTATTTCCCCCAATGGTTCATCTTCCACTTTATCTATCATATAGGCACTAAATAGAAAAGTGGTTGAAATAATTAAAGAGGAAGTTTTTTTAATTTTTCACTGCGTCTTTAAAGCATAACAACTTTGAAGTTGACCCTAAGTCCCAGTTCTCCTTGTAATTGCAATACGAAATGGATCATTGAATAATTGCATAAGCTATATTCAAATATTAAGATTAGTATTCTAGTTGTTTGACTCTATGTAAATCTCCAATTGTTGTTTTAAGTGTGCCAAAAAATCATTTGAATTCACACACAAAAGTATGGTATTCTTGCTGAGGGACTTTACCATCATCTAAAATCTCTGCAATATAATAGTGGTTTTAGCAAATAATAGTTTGGTAGGTATTTCACCAAACAATTGGCATTCAAAGGTTTTAGCAAGCACTTGTGAAATATGCATTTTATCAAACTCTTGCATTCAAAGGTTTTAGAAAGTAGTTGTTGGAAAGAAATTTTGTAAAACACGTGGCATTCAAGTGGTAAATCTAAGACTTGGAATACAAGGATTTCATCAAACAAATGATGTGCAAACTATTCGTCAAATAATCGACATATATCTAAACTAAAAGTTGAAATTACAATGGGATAACATTCTTGACAACATCAAGAAACACATCCTTGTCCTCAAAATGATATTTTCCTTGTAATCCCCAACCCAACATAGCACATATGAGATCTTCCAAAGGCACACATTTACTTAGCTCTTTGATATAGTTGTTATAATGATCACAAGAGCCTCCTCTCCATAGGGCACATAAGTTTTTGCGAAACATAAAGGCCCTTCCTTTGAGGGTTTTTGAGATTTCAAGTACAAGGGATTGCTATAACAAAACCGTTACATCGTCACGAGTGCTATTACTACTTATATCCTTGATACTTTGAGAGAAAAATACTTGGTACAAAGAGACCTTTGAAGCATGGTGGGTTTGTGTTCTTGCTTAGGTGGCTTAAAATGTCTTGGCTCTCACTTGGGTGTCTTTTTGGAGGTAAAGCTAGGGTCATGAGTTGTGTTCTTCATGTGAAAAATGGCTAATGTTTGCTAGCTATGTTGGACATTACCCTACCTGATGCTATTGTATTTTGTCATTTGCTTCATCCATGTTGTTGAAACTTTTTCTCCAATGTTTCACTAAATTCAAATTTTTATAATCATTTACTTTAAATGAAAAATTTGTTACTATTTATGATTTGCTAATGCCCTTATGAAAGTGATATTTTCTTAATACATAAAAAAGTCTCAAGTACCTTGGATTATTTTCTAAAAACAATATCATACCACTTATAATAACATGGTGGTTCATGAAGGGGTAAGCTTCTACTTAGGTAAAGACCTCTAAGTCTTGATTCTCTGACCTATTTCTTTATGTCTGAGGAAAACAAACAATTAACCAAACATAAAGAATTTAAAATCTTATTGTAAAACCAAAAATTCATTGTTTCAACTTCTATCTTACATTCAAAATATACATAGAAATCATTTGATTTAATGCATGCATATATCTCAATTATAAAGACCAAATTCTAATTCAAAAAATTTAATAAGTAAATCTTTTTTAATATTTTTTATTATAAATTTTTAATTCCTACGTGACAAGTATCCATGATTATAATTGTCTATTTTTATTTAAAAAATTCCTGAATTTCCTATATTATTTCAAACTTATTGAACAATTGTTAAAATTTCACCAAGCTTGTGCACAGATCTGGAATGTTAAAAATTTTCAAAGTTTAAATACTAATAAACTTATTCATTTAAAAATCAATTTTAATCAATTCCACAACAGGTAGGAATAAACTTTTTATAAAAATTACACATGAGAAAACTAATGAAAGAAGGATGGACCCTGGCAGTAACGCTTACAGATCAGTACAACAATAATTAAAATTGTGATGTTTACAGAGGAGTACAACAATAATTAAAATTGACACCGCAACAACTATTGAAGATCATTGGCAGATGATCATAAAGTCATAGTTGTGTCTTTTCCAGAAATTGCAATAAAGCAATAAAGTTTGCCCCTTATCAAATGCCTCCGACCATCCACCAGCTGTATGGCCAATCTTTAACCTTATCAATCGCTGTTATGCTCACTTTTTCCAAATGTACATCTCATTTTTTTCCAAAGCAGACCGGAAAATCAAAAATTTTATTTACCCTGATGGCACTTATATTATTTTTCTTCTCTGCAAAAAGATTGGAAAAGACATTTCCAGCATTGCAACACAACATGCTTAGGCTCTCCTTCAACGCACCCAAATTAAAATATTTCAAAGTGTCACTATTACAATTTCATGTTGCAATTCCAACTTTTTCTAAAGATTAAAAGTACAATAATTCCAACTTTTTCTAAAGGTTAGGCAAATTAAGGCCCACTCGCATAATTCGCTTTAGAATCACCAAGTGGGAACAACTATTTGAAAAAGGTGAGGTCGATTAATACGGCCATCGACCTCCCTCTCTCCTCTCTTCTTATATTCACTGGTTCACCTGCATTTCTCAATTTCGCTTACTCTCTCGCAGCCCTTTTCAGATCTGCTCGCGCTACCCTCGCATTTGCGTCTTCTTTTGCTTTTAGTGCTCAGCTAAATAAATTATCCATGGCGGCGGATTTTGGAATTGGAACGGCAGCCAACGTTGCGGCAGCCAATGTTGCAGGCCCTATTATCAGTTTAGTCATCGGAATAATGAAGGATATCATTGGGATGGGGAAAAATGTCAGTCATCTCAAAACTGACTTCACCCGTATGCAGGGTGTTTTAGATGATATTGAAAATCAATTCCGAGAGCAGCAGAGAGCGCTCCCACTCCGCGTCCAGAATTGTCTGGAAAGAATCCGTGATGACCTTCAACAGGTCAAGAATTTGATCGATGATTCGGAGCCACAGCCACGGTGTCTCGGCTGCTGCTCACTCCGCAACCCCAAGCTGTCCACCCAAATTAGAGATTGGAAGACGGGATTTGATCAACTCTTTGAAGAGCTTCAGAGGGAATTTTCAGGATGTGCCTTTGCTCAACAGATTGTGGCCGCCTCAGCGCTTCAGGCAGACGCCCTTCGTCAACCTGTCCCAGAGTCCGGATTCGTAGGGTCAGCCATTGAAGATGCTCAGAAGAAAGTGCAGGCATGGCTTAGTGAAGCTGATCGCCAAGCTCGGATGGTCGGCATTTGGGGCATGGGGGGCGTCGGCAAGACTTCTATACTGAAACTAATCTACAACCACTTCAAAGAGATGAGAGGTATTTTTGATGCAGTAATTTGGCTTACAATTTCTCAGAAGTATGAGATTACAAATTTGCAGGCCTCCATGGCCGAGACACTTAATTTAAAGCTCGAGGGCATCTCTAACAAAGATATAAGGAAAATGAAATTGTCTGCATCGCTTCGAGGGAAGAAATTTCTTCTAATTTTGGACGATTTGTGGCGTTCAATCGATCTCACCGAGATCGGCGTGACATTTGAGGATGATCACAATTGTTCCAAAGTATTAATGTCGAGTCGCAGCAGCCTTGTCATTGGACAAATGGGCGCAAGCGCCAACTATTCCTTGAAAATACAACCTCTGTCCACAGAGGAAGGGTTGGTGTTGTTCAGGAGAGAAGCTTTTACAAATGGGGTGGTTCCATATGAGGGCGTACAGGGTATTGCTAGAGAAATTGCCATGAAGTGTCAAGGATTGCCCTTGGCCCTCAATGTAGTAGCTGCAGCAATGAGGTTGAAGAAGACGGAAGATGAGTGGGAGCGTGCTTTGAATTTGATGAGGAAGGTAGATCCATCATTCCGACACAGCAACGACAGCATTGATGCAGAACTCGACAAGCGCTTAAAATGGAGCTATGATGAATTAGCTGATCCTAACTTAAAAATTTGTTTTTTGTACTGTGCCGTCTTTCCTGAGGATGCAGAGATGGATGTGGAGACGCTGGTCCAAATGTGGAGCGCGGAAAACTTGGTCACCCACATGGATGCTGGGCACGAGTACATAGATGCACTAGTAGGTAAGTGCTTGTTCGAATATGTTAGCGATGATAGAAAAAAAGTAAAAGTTCATGATATTCTGCATGACCTGGCCATTTCTATTGGCCGAAGTGAGGAGAACTGCTTGTTTGCCTCAGGTCAACATCTACAAATTTTCCCTGGTGAAGATGAGATTAGGAATTGCAAAAGATTATCAGTTGGTGACAATGATATTCGTTTTCTTCCAACCAGTCTGCCTTCGCCACAACTGGTGAGTTTGGTACTAGCTAACAATAAAAAAATTACAGAGGTTAAAGAAGGATTTCTCTCTGCTGCCATGTCTCTCAAGGTTCTTGATCTCTCTGCCACCAACATAAAAACGCTGCCAACGTCACTGGGTCAACTGGAACAACTTGGATTTCTGAATTTGTGTGGCTGCTCCATTTTGCAGACTTTGCCAGAGAGCATAGGTAATCTTTCTCGTCTGAAATTTTTGAATTTTGAAGCTTGTACTTCTCTATATTCATTGCCGGACAGCATTGGTAATCTCAGAAATCTAAAGCATCTCAGCTTAGAAGGATGTGATAGCTTAATGGCGATTCCACATGGTATCTCTTACCTCACTTCATTGAACAAGCTGTTCTTGCCATGGAGAAATAGTAGGTGTCCTATAAATGTGGAGGATATTGCAAATCACTCGAATCTGATGGAGCTGACGGCAAGGCTAGAATGTAAAAATATAGAAAGTACAATGACTACATGGACGGAGCTAAGAAGGTTGGAGGTAAAGTGCGTCTACGATGCAGATAGAGATGATGTGGGGGAGGAGCATATTTTTCCCTTCAACATGGATAATCTGAACAAGTTGGAACATTTTACACTCTATGATTATAAGGGGGTAAGTTTACCCAACTGCATTCCTCAGTTTGAAAACCTGAGAGAGTTAGAATTGTTTGATTGTTACCAACTTAGGGAGCTTCCTGGAATTGTAGGCGGGTGGGGCTTTCCAATGTTGAAGAGGTTGAGACTTGAGCATGTAAGCGAATTAGAAAGCATGATGGTGGGATCATCTGTTTCTGTTTTGTCAAGTGAAGAAACAATGCCCCAACTCGAAGATATACAGATAAGATATTGCAGTTCGTTGAAGAGATTGAGAACGAGGAAATTACCTCGTTTAAAGAAGTTAATGATCTGGTCTTGCACGGAGTTTGAAGCACTCGAAATTGAGAGTTGCGGTCTTCCGATGCTCGAGGACTTGAACTTGTATGGTCTAGACAAGTGTGAGACTATAGTGGGACCCTCTGGTGTGATCAACGACGGAGTAATGCCCAAACTTCAACATTTGAAGATATATGTTTGTCCATCGCTGAGAAGATTGGTATTAGAGAAGCTATCTCATTTAAGGGACATTCAAATACAGCGTTGCGATGAGCTAAGGGAGTTAGCGGTGGGGAGCGGCGGCTTTCCAGCGTTGGAGACGTTGGGTCTGGACAGGTGTCCGAAGTTAGAGAATATGGTGGGACCCTATGATGTGTGGGATGAAAACACAATGCCTCAACTTAGATCATTGCAGATAGTAAGGTGTCCATTAGTGAGGAGATTGCCTAGAGGAATGGAGAAACTGTCCCGGTTGCAGCACATATATGGAACGCTTGAGTGGTGGCAAAATCTAATTTGGGAACCACCCAATCTAATAGATTGGGATTGGAGAGTTGATATTCACAATGTGAAAAATTTTCTCTTTTCTCGTTTCTGTAAAATCTGAATAGGATGTGTAAACAGTTACCATCATAAATGTTGTTTTGTTATATCTTGCACAAATGTTTTGTTATACCTTGCACAAATGGTAATATTATTAATTTTAAAGTGTGAGATATTTTGTGTCTAATATTATTTTAATGTTAGTTGGGAATTACATACTGATGATGTTTAAATCATAAATATTTTGTTATACCTTGTATAAATGGTAATGTTATTATTTTTAAAGTGTGTGATATTTTGTGTTTAACATTATTTAAATGTTATT
>APFE030327837.1:0-17342 GCA_000404065.3 Pinus taeda | reverse complement strand
TTTTTATTTAAATATTAAAAAACTATTTATTTAAAAAATAAAATTTATTTTGTAATGAATATTACATTATGTTTCAATGTTTTAAACGGCTAAAAATATCATAATTTCATGATATATAATTATTTGAACGAAAGAGAGAATATTCATTATAGTAAACTGGGTCCACAAAGTTATACTCTATTACTTTTTATATATTTTATTATAAATTTTACCTTTTGTTATTTAATGATATTAATTAATTTTAAATAGATTATTATTATCATATTAGTTTTAATGATATATAAAATGATAATAATAAAATTATATAATTGTTAATTTTTTATTTGAATATTAAAAACTATTTATTTAAAAAATAAAATTTATTTTGTAATGAATATTACAATATGTTTCAGTGTTTTAAATTGCTTTAAGAATGGAAAAGCAGATCACCTGATTGGGAGGCGGGGGCGAGCTCTGCAAACTGATCTAGGGTTAGCGTTAGGGTTCGAAGTTGGGCACCATGGTGGGACGCGCAGGGGGGATTGATGCTCCCTCTTATAGTCAAATAGTGACGGAAAAAAGCAAGGACGCTAGAAAGCAACGTTTTAAGAAACCTTTGGAGATGGCAACAAAGGCAATCAACACAGAAAAACTGGGAAAAGACAGACCCCCAGATCAGGAAGGGGATAAGCAGGAAGCTAGTAAGGAAAATAAGACAGGGGGTAGCAGTCAGAAAACTGCTTCTATGAGTACAACTGGGGTCTGCAAACCTAAGTCAAACATCATTCCCCAGGTCATTTTAAGTGACCCAGTGCTACAAGCGCACAGAGATCACATGGCGGAATATGCGGTTATATGCAAATTCATGGGGATATGGCTGACGGAGAGGGCGTTACATGTATGGATAAGGAGCCACTGGAAACCAAAGGGGGGAATAAGCCTTCATTTGGGATCTAAGGGCTTCTTCACGGTGGTGTTCACAAGCCTGGAGGATAAAAAAAGAGTATTCGAAGGAGGACCATATTTCTACGCGGCCGCAGGCCTCTACATGCCGCCATGGATGATGAACTTTGTCTCAGAACATGAAACATTCACATCGGTATCGGTATGGATTAGACTATACTCCCTTCCTTTGGATTACTAACTACCGGAATCTCTGAAAACAATAGGCAACAAGTTGGGGCATTTTCTAAAGATCTCAAATGTGACTCTGAAAAGTAAATATACCTCCTTCCCTCAAATATGTGTGGAAATGTACTTATCTGGGGCACTTTCGGAAGCAATAATTTTAGAAGTATATGATGAAGAATGGGTGCAGGCAATGGACTATGAACATATCCCATTTAGGTGCCGCAAATGCCATGAACACGGGCATCTATACAGAGACTATCCAACAAACAATTTGGAGAGAAATGTAAAAACCACCCCGGATAAAAATCTCAAGGGTTTCACCAAGGTTGGGGGCAAAGGGAAAGGCAGGAAGAGGCCTTAAAAGAAGATTAATGAGGAAAGAAAGCCGAACCACAATGATTTCAATATCCTAGAAGATGAATATGGAAACAAAGAAACAAATCAGGAATCGGAGAACATTATCACTAAGAAGGAAAGGGATGCTAGTATGGAAGATATCATAGATAACAGCCAGCAAAAGGATGATCTGCCAAGTAATATGGAGATAAGTAGGGACCGTAAGATGACTCCAAGTGAGGTTGGAACGGAGGACCATGAACTGGAGGAGATTCTAGAAAGGGAGAATTTAGATCTAGAAAAGTTTCTGGAACAAGGGACGACTAAAGGAGTGGAATCCCTACCATAAGAGGAATTTGATTGGGTTCAACAACTCTTCTTATGGAGATCACAATCGAAGGGCTCTGGAGTCAAACGAGATCATGAAAACCAGGAAAATAAAGGGGTCAAAATGATGGAGGAGACATAGATACAATCTCCCAAGAACCCAGGCAGGAAAAGAGGAAGAAAAAAGACAGAATGAGTTGTTGAACGAATTTGGAAAACTCGTGATTAACTCAGGTAAGATGAGAGATCTCACTAGTTATTCCTTTACAAACCTTTCTTAATGAAGCTTACAACTTGAAATATTAGAGGCATAGGAAATAGAAGGAAACAAAGAAATCTTAGTAATAGAATAAAAGAAGAAAAGCCAAATATGGTTTTTATTCAAGAAACAAAATGTTCGATGGATAATATCAGAGAAAGACATAACAAATGGCTAATCAAGTATGAATATCTAGAGGTTAAAGCAAACAACTCGGCAGGGGGGATTCTTACACTATGGGATCCCCATAAATTTGGAATCCTGGATGCTAAAGCGTCTAGGAACTATCTTTCTTTAGTGTGTCAACCTTTAGGTGATTCGGAAATTTATATGATCACAAATGTCTATGGACCTCAAAAGCAAGAAGACAAACTCAAGCTTCTCACCTCCCTTAAGGAGCTAAGAACGAGACACCCTAATGTACCTTGGATTGTTGCAGGAGACTTGAATATGATCAGATCTCTTACAGAGAAAAAATGTGGTATTAGACATCTAGGCAGAGACTCCATTGCCTTCCAAAGCTTCATAATGAACATGGGGTTAGTGGACACTGAAACAATAAATGGTACCTTTACCTAGAACAATAAGAGGGGAGGGGCTTCTCAAGTTGCCTCCAAGCTAGATAGATTTATTATTTCAGAGGACCTCTTTTTTTTAGGCCCTGCCATGTCAGCTTCTATTCTTCCCTTTGGGGGCTCGGATCATTGACCTATACAGCTGGAAGCCACTTGTATGGGTACACCAAGAAACAGACCTTTCAGGTTTGAAAATGCTTGGCTCTCTCACCCTGAATTCATCAGCAATATTGACAAATGGTGGAGAGAGGATCTGAACATTCAAGGCACTAGAATGTTCCTGCTCCAATAGAAACTTAAACACATCAAATCTAGGCTTAAAGATTGGAATAAAAAGGAATTTGGTAATATTTTCAAAGTCGAAAGAGAAGTTGAACAAAAACTCCAGGAGATCAATCAGATCATCATCACAGATGGTTTTACCGAGGAGCGGAGAAAGCTAGCTAACTCTCTGCAAGAAGCATGGGAAGATCGGTGCATGCAAGAGGAGATTTTCTGGAGACAGAAATTAGGGGGGGAAGTGGATTAGAGAGGGAGAAAGAAACACAAAGTTCTTCCATAAATCCACCATGGATCACAGGGCACACAACAGAATCACAAAACTCAAAGATTCTCAAGGGATAGAACTCTTCTCTCACAAAGAAATGGAATATGTCCTTGTTCAACACTTCCTCAGCATAGCAGAGGAGCCTCTGGTGGATAGATCTAGGTTCATCAATCATTTCACTCGGTACATCCCTCGGCTGGTTACCAGAGAAGACAACCATAATATTAACAAGCCAGTGTTGGAAGAGGAGGTCAGTGAAGTGATCAATGAAATGGAAAATGGGAAAGCTCCAGGCCCGGATGGGTTCAATGTAGACTTCTTCAAAGCCTGCTGGAAAACAGTCAAACAGGATATCCTTGAGGTGGTGGAAGACTCAAGAAGATCCAAAACGGTTCTGAAGGCTCTTAATGCCTCCTTCATAGCTTTGATCCCAAAACAGGGAAAATTCATGACTCCGGATGGTTTTAGACCCATAGCTTTATGTAATGTGGTGTACAAAATCATTTCCAAAGTGATCACCAACAGACTCAAGCCCCTTTTACCAGCTCTCATCTCATAGGAGAAAACTGGCTATCTGGAAGGAGGACAGATCCTCAATATATCATCCAAGCTCACGACGTGGTACACTCTCTCAAAAGCAACATGCAAGCTGGTATAATCATTCAGTTGGACCTAGTAAAAGCTTACGATAAGCTAAGTTGGTCCTATATAAGGGCAGTACTAAGAGCCTATGGCTTTGACCACAACTGGATAAGATGGGTTATGGCACTAGTTTCCACGACTAGTTTTTCCATCCTGCTTAATGGCGCTCCTTCAAGAACCTTCATACCCTCCAGAGATCTCAGATAAGGGGATACGCTCTCACCCTTCCTCTTTGTTCTCATGATGGAAGGGCTAGGCAGAGCGATCAAAATGGCAAATGATGAAGGAAGAATCCAGGGTATCAAACTCACCATGGATGGAGCGACAAATATTCATCAACAATTTGTGGATGACACGACGCTGCAGGGTATACCCACGGTCAGGGAAGCCAGAGCGATCAAACAAATCTTAAACGACTTTGCTATGGCGGCTGGCACGGAGGTAAGCCTCAACAAATCAAAAGTTTTTTTCTTTAACAGTAACATTATTATTAAGATAAACATCACTAGAATTCTTAGGTTTCAAAGGGACTAGTTACCTTCCAAGTACCTGGGCATACCTCTTACAGACAAGCCTCTAAGCAAGGGAGTGTGGGAGCCGATAATAAATAAACTTCAGGACAAGATCAGAAAATGGACATGCAGGTCTTTAAATTTGGTAGGATTCCTTGTGCTCACACATCTTGTATTGCAGGCGATTCCCATATTCATGTTCTCAGCTCTTCCTGCTCCTAAAGGAGTTATGCAACAGATTAGAAGCATTCCGCGGGATTTTCTATGGGGTAGAGGAGAAGAGAAAAAAGAAATGGGCTTTGGTAGCATGGGACAAGATCTGCAAACCCAAGATCCATGGTGGTTTGGGGCTTCATGACCCTGAAACCCTCAGCAGAGTTTCGGGAGCTAAACTCTGGTGGAGGTCGCTCAGGGAATCGAAAACCCCGTGGGCCAAGCTCTGGAAACGAAAGTATGCAAATAATTGGCAGGAGAAGGATCACATTCGAATGTCAGGAAATATTAAGGGCTCCCACATTTGGAACCTTGCTTGGGAAAATAAAGGTATTGTCCAACAGCACAGTTTTTGGGAGATCTAAGTTGGGAACCTGACATGATTTTGGAAGGATAACTAGAAACAGGAACCCAATTTGTATAAGGATGAATTAGCAGCTCTCAAGAATGATACTGAAAACAAAGGTCTATTTATGGTAAGTGACTTGTGGGACTAGGTAAGGAACAATGGTAAATGGAGAATATGGAAGGATCTAGGCCACAGTGAAGGGAGCCCTTTGAAGGCCCAGGCAGACTCCCTTGCTCAGGATTTAGAGCAAAGGAAGATTTTGGTATCGTCCTTGACTAACCAACTGAGATGGGGAAGGAACACCGAAGGAAAATTCAGCCTCAAATAAGCTAAACGAGTAGTAACAGGGTTTAACTACCAAAACCCTGATCAAGTTTGGAAGAATCTTTGGCCGAACCTCCACTGGATGAAAATAAAGTTGTTCATTTGGCTAGTTCAACAAAATAAAATTTTAACTTGGGAGAATCTCCTGAAAAGAGGTTTTACCGGCCCATCCAAATGTTACCTATGTGGCTCACAAGAGGAGATGATGGATCACCTACTCAACCTCTGCCCTTTAACCTCCACCGTGTGGGAGTGGGTGGCCTCAGTCTTTAGACACACTGATAGGAAAAGACTCAACATTTCCAACACTTTGAAGAATTGGAGGAAAAACGTCTCAGGAAATGAAATCATCAATAAAGCCTGGACTCTAGTTCCAGGCTTTGTAATCTGGGATTTTTGGAAAGAACGTAATAGTAGGATCTTCAAGAACAAAAAGCACGCCCCAGCACATAATTGAACAAATTTTAAGGCAGATCAAAGACACAGTTAGAAGTTTGTTGTGGAAACTTCCTGAGGACCCTCCTCTGCCCCAGGATGCTTGCATACTACTACATTTGGGTCTCCAGTCAATAGTTCCACAAGGCATAATCAAGGGTGTGAGCCAAATAACTACAGATATGAATATTTGGAATCTTCCTCCACATGGTTTCTTAAAATTCAATATAGAGGGAGCGTCTAAGGGCAACCCAGGGTTAGCTAGTTTTGGGAGTGTTAAAAGAGATAAGCAGGAACGCATAAAGGAGATCTTTCACAGTCACTTGGGGAAGAACTCTAATAATATGGCGGAACTCATGGCCTTAGAGCAATGCCTGGAATTCATGGTGGATTCAAACTTACACAATGTCATCATTGAAGTTGATTCAAAATTGATCATTAAAGCGATCAAGAAAATGTGCAATGGAACGAGACCAGAAAAAGTGTCGAAACATTGGAGGCTATTGCAGGTATTTCACCGTATACATACCCACCTGCAAACCTTGAGAACCGTTAACTTTGTCCATGTGAAAAGAAAAGCAAATGGGTTGGTTGATCGTCTGGCAAATGAAGGAGTGATTAGTAAGAAAGGCTGCACTAGTCATGTCTGGGAGTTGATACCCCCAGGAAAATTGTATGATGATTGTCTCTGTCAGGCTGCAAAAGACATGGAACTCTTCCGGATCTTCAGCAATGAGGAGTAAGATTAGAGAAAGGTGAAGAGAGAGGAGATCCTTAGGCTGCGGTCTCTCCCAAGGAATAAAAATTCGAAGAAGTGAAGTGATTATACAGTTCATTTGGTTCAGTGGTCTTGGTGTGGCTTGGAGTAAGTTGCTTCAGGAGGAGCTAAAAGGAACAGAGGAGTTAAGTCCAATATCGGGTGGATCAGGTTTAAAGGGATCGTTCTAGATCGTTGGATCGACATGATGAAGCAACAGTGCTGAGGAGACATGCGGTAGTTAAACGCCGCTTAACTAGTTCGCAAGTTGAATGGCTACAATTCGCAAGTTCTTTTTGCCTCTGTCATCTGTGGATTTTGGGCCGGAAAGTGATCGGATGTTAACCGCTTGGTTGGACCCGAAATCCTTTAGACTGAAGGGCTTTATTCTTTTTCAGGTCCAAATTTTTTATTTCCTTTGTACTTGTCACTTGGGCCGAAATCGTGGTGAATTGTTGGATTAAATAGGCGTTGATCGATGGTTCATCCTAGAGTTTTCAGGCTGGAAAGTGCTCGACTCATATCCTTTTGGATGGACCTGAAATCCTTTAGAGTGAAGTGCTCTAATCTTTTTGGGGTCTGGTTTTCTCGTTATTCTTTGTGCAAGTGGTCGGGCTGAAATCATGGTTGACCATTAGATCAAATAGACTCTGATCAACGGTGCTGGATCTCCACGCAGCTTTCCTGAACGAAGGCTTGTTGACTGGCGGATGGAAAGGTGGCTGCGACAGTGGGGATCGTGCGTTCAAGGTTAGGCTTGGGCAAATGGAACGGTGATTTTTGGCGGAAATTTGTATGTTTTCGAGGGCCGGTAGTCTTCGCAGTCTGTATGTATTTGAGAATTTGGCAAAAGCACATTATGGTGCGGTGTGAACAGAAAGGATCTTGCTTCTCGAGAGATAGATTTCTTAGGTTTCCTACTTAAAAATAGTTGTAACTCTATGAATAGTTGATTGATCTTGGGCCTTGTGGACCCTGTTGATGGTTTATCAGCATCGGGTTTGTCTGGTGTTGGTCTTTGCACTGGTAAATACATGTAACATATGTAATGCATGTTTATGGTTAATAGAAGGTTCCACTCTTACTTGACCAAAAAACAAATTGCTTAAAGAATGATAACTTCATGATATATAAATTATTTGAATTAAAGAAAGAATATTTATTATAGTTAATTGGACTTATTTTGGATGGTAAGAAAAAATTATTGAATCCTACCCATTTATTGTCAATTCTCCCTAATAACATTTTTATTATAATTAATTAGACTTATTTTGGATGCTAAGAAGAAATTATTGATATCTTACCCATCTATTGTAAAATGTTGAACCTATACTAATTATATTGTTATAATGATTTTGAATATTAATTTTATTTTTTTTTGGAACTGTATTAGCACCCAACATGGATTTGTGAACCATTGGACTATCCAAAGAGTTGCCTTAGAGTTGCACCTATTCACCTCAATCAAAGTAAGTGAACACAAACTTTGTCTCTTATAATTTTATCAAATTATATATTTATATATAATTTAAATATTTAAATTGTATATTTTTAAATTAAAAAAATAAATAAGATATCATTTTAATATTCTTATTTAAAAAAAAAAGAATAAATAATGAAATATTAATTTATACCAATATTTATGGGAACTTATAAAGATATTTGTACACTTTCACAATATTTAGAGGTACCATTAAAATATTTTAAAAATATTTCACTACTTAAAATATATTAATCACAAAAATGTAATACTCCCACTTTAATTCGTGGTTGATATTGTAACTAGAAATTGCATCGAGAGGTGCAAAGGAACCCCGATATGAGGAGTGGGGGGAATGTGGAAGGAAACTATCTCTTTGTGCGACATTTCAAGCTGCCTCATAAGGTCACCTTATGGAGTGCGTAATGCCACATTGAAGGGAAAGAACTTTCTAACCTCCAAACCTCATGAACCACTCTGGTCCTTGCAATCAAAGGGGGTAGTGTTAAGGGAGATGTTTTATTATGTGGAAGGTGGGTGAATGATGGTAATAGTGATGTGGTTTGGGTGGTGCAAGTGTCTAACATGCATTTAAATTCTTACCATCTAAAGTAATGAGAGGACTTGAAGAAGTTGTTAGCCCAAAGATGAAAAACACAAATAAACAATAGTGAGATAAGCAAACACACGTAAAGACTTACATGAAGTTTTTCTAAATTTTGTACTCTAAAATGTATTTGTACTTTTGAAAATTTAATCTATTAACACTTAATAAATCTATAATTAAAATAAATATAGAATACATATTGTATTACAAGAAAATATCTCCTAAATAAGGGACTTCGGCAATAAAGTACTTTTTAAATATGATAAAACATTTATTTTAAAAAATAAATACTGTATGAATGATAATTTTCAAACTCAGTGCATAAAAAACCTAATCAACTACTTTATTTAACTTTAAAGACTACGTTGATCGAACTATTTTATTAGTCCTTGCCATCAGGCAAATGTCATGGACTATAGTAATCGATATGGCAGGCTTGACATTAATTTTAGCTGTTTTTTAGCTGCTTACTCTCCTGAGTGCATCAAGTAAGCAAAATATTTAACTTAATAATATATGAAATCTTTTTCGCCTTTTTATTTAGCCTCTTCCCGAGGTGGAGAGGCTAAACCATATGTTATAATTATCCATTTCCTTTGCAGCATTTTGAAGTTTAAAAAAGGTGTTAAACTAATACTAACATTAGTTTGAATAACATTTCATGCTTATAAATTAAAAAAACATATGTTCGGTTACATGGTTGCCAAAGTTGTAGTCTTTTTCGGTTACATGGTTGCCAAACACATGGCTGCCAAACACATGCCCACATGGCTTACAGATGGCTCTTACATGCATGGGAAGAACATCTAGAAAATCCAACTGTCAATTCACACCTTAGAATATATAATATCGCTACAACTTGTTGTGCCCTTGCTTCAGCATAACAACCGCAACAGCTCGGAACAGCCCGCTTCACGCCCTAGGAACAGAGAAAAACGAGAGTTTTGCATGCAGAATGTGCCATAAGAGATTCCATATTCATCCCAGCCACTCTTTATTGTGGCAATATCATCACTTGAGACGATATAACAGTCCTTGATAAGGACATGTGAGCAGGAATTTGCATATGAAAGGGAAAACATATCATCTATCTAAGCAACAACAAGTATGGCATCTTTCGATGCTCAATATGTCATAAAAAGTATTGGAAAGGAGCCATTCTCCTGCTAATAAATATGTAAAAGTCAACTGAACTCTTCTTGTTGCTTGCAAATATGTAAAATTCAACTTAACTCTTCTTGTTGCTTGCATCCATTTAAAATTGTTATCGTGTAATTGTTTTGTAGTATTTTTTTACCTGTGAAAGTAAGAACAAGGATAGACTGATAGGAAAGATTTAGAATGTTTATTTCACTATATATTTTTGAAGGTTCTTTCTTTAGACAACTTATTAACAAAGAAAGCATGAGGATTGCATATGCTTCGTACGAATCAGAAACTTTTATTCAAAAGAACAAGGATTTGGATTTTAACATCAATAGCATAATTGTGAATAAGGATTTGCACTTTAACAGTGGTAGCATAATTGTTTTGTGACAGAATTAAACAGAGTAACTTTAAACTAGGAGCAAGTTTCTTCTCTATTTCGTTGATGCTACTTATGATTTCTGTAGACTATGCAAGGCCAAATTGATGCCTCCCACAGGAACCGAGGAGCTTTTTCCATCTCTAGGAGATGCAATCGCGGAAATGGATTCCTGCCAAGGTCGTCCACGGGAACCGACCAACTTATGCCTGTCAAAGTCATATGTGGGAACCGAGCATCTTCTTCCATTGTGGCAAGAAACAAAGTAAAACTACCTCACTCTTTCCTCTTCTTAATCTGTAGGTACCCCTTCTTAATATGTAGGTAACAAGAAATCACTCTTCGCTCTTCTTAATCTGTAGGTAACAAGCAACCAAGTAACAAGCAATCACTCTTCGCTCTTCTTAATCTGTAAGTAACAAGCAAAAAACCAATGAAGCCAGTGGAACAACAACAAAAAATAAAGATTGTGTGCGAAGGCATAGGAGAGATGGTAATTATACTGAATACCTCATTGTCATGCCATTACCTCCCTTACGAACTGCGTCATTTAATGGCCTGCTGAAGCACAGAAACCCTACTCATTCTCAGTCAAAATTCTTTAATTTTCTTTAGTAATTAGTTGTCATGGAAGATCTGCTCAACTTGCTTGGTTTTCTATGGAAATTTGTTCTGCGGATTTTGGACTGCGTCATTAAATGGCCCGCCGAAGCATAGAAACCCTACTCAATCTCAGTCAAAATTCTTTAATTTTCTTCAGTAATCGGTTGCCATGGAAGCCCTGCTCAGCCTGCTTGGTTTTCTATGGAAATTTGTTCTGCAGATTTTCTGAGATCCCGAAAGACGGGTGGATAAGCACAAATCCCTCCGTGCAACTCGGGAAAATGATTGAGAGACTAATTCCCTCCAACATACTAGCCACACTCAAGAAAGAGTGTGGAGCGCAATTAGCCAAAGCAGGAACAACAGATTCATAAGCAGATGGCTTAATGCTCATGGTTGATTGGATTGCTAATGCTTTTTGCATGATAAATCTCTAGTCAATTACTCAGGAACCTCTACCCAACAAACCTATACTCCGTTCATCTATCGAAACAAGCACAATGTCGACGCAAACACATAAGCAAACAAACTCAAGCCACCCTTCATAGGGGAGGGATTTTAGCATTCTCCTGCACTTGGGGTTTTTTCCTATATGGGTATATAGATCTATGTATCCATTAAAACCCTCACCTATTGACAATTGCTTTTGAAACGAATGGCGATCATAAAAACAGGTTTGGCCTGCATGAGGAAAACAAGTGTGACCTGCATGAGGATGCAGTTGAAAACGTGGCCTCGATGAAGATGCAAGTGGCGAGTAGAGCTCTTTGGCTTCAGAGGCTGGTCAAACATGCATGTAGATGGGCACAACTAGGCGAGCATTCATCAAGCTCGCCATTCCTTTTGAAAGGCCGCATGGCAGTTACCACACTATTTGGCCCCGCGTCAACATTACAGTGTGCCGTCTTGGCAGAGAGGGTTTGTGTCAACTTAACCCTCTAAAGTAGAGTGACTGGACCAACTCTTTTCTCATTGAATCAAAAGTGATATTAGAGGGACCCTCTTTAATATGTTTTTGAGTTGTCGCAGAGCTATTCGGAGCAGCAAATGCCCAAAATAGTGCACAAGGTAGTATTTAATTCTATTGTAAATTTGGTATTTCATCAATATCTGAAAGGTGAATTTAATATTTTTTAAACTATAGGTAAAGCTAGAGTTCATTCAATGCTTGAGCTTGGAAAGTTACATGACAAATTGAAGTGGAGAAAATATGGATTGATCGTGAATGTTTTAAGTGAAAAAGTGCAAATTGTCCCTTTGATTAATCACAATTGTCATGTTGCCCAAACACCCATTGCCCACAATTATCGTGTTGCCCAAATTTAAAGTAATCGCTCCTTCGAATTGTCCTTTTGTTGCCTGTTATTATGATGCGCAATGGCAGTGCAAATAAACTATGAAAATAATGTCCCCTTTTTATTAGTTCATCAATAGCTTGCGTAGTACTATCGTCATATTTAATATAATAATATTTGCAACGTTTTCCTTATTAGCTCTATCTATGTGTGCATCGCTTGTCCAAATATTTTGTTGGACTGCCGGCAGGGACTTGTTCCTTCGCAACGGTTTTTGTTTAACTTTAAAGTCTACATTGATTGAAAGAGAATTTGGAGAGCATATTAATAAAGAGCATGGAGAGTAGTGTATCATGGGCAGGGTATTATATTTTGGAGAGCATGTTTCTCCATTACACCTTAAAGCGTATCGAATCATGGATACCTTTTATTATCATAAATCATTATTTAAAGGCATATGTAGGCCACATCAATGTCATAGTGAATATTGGTAATACATGTAAAGAGGAAATGGCCCCAACCATATTGAAGATTGGTTATCTGAAAGATGTTACATAATGTGTATCTAAAATGGATCAAGATGAACATTGTGTGGCTCTTGAGGAATTTTTAATTAATTATGAAGATAGTTTTTTATGGATAGTGTCAGCTTAGGGTGTTTCTTTTCAGGGAAGAACATATATCGTTGGGGTTAGCATTGTATCAAGTAAACAATTGACACCTCAGCACACAAAAATATACTAGGCAATTTCTCAAAGAATATTATTTGACATATTTAACAATGTTTGTATTTTGAATTTGTTGCATAAATATCTGAACATCGAATCCCATCCTTGTTTGATTTGCTCAACCTTGGGTCGTTTCTACGACCAAACCAGTTGAATCGTTGCAAGCCCTATTCAATGGAGATTGGTTGCATGCTTGATTGTATCCATAAGGACCTACGCCAATTGTTTGGTGCTCGAGCTCATGAAATGTCAAATGGAGGTGTCATGTTTTTATGTGCAACGCGTCACCACAACTCGATGCCTGCAAAGAACCAACTGAGTGCAGAGTGCGAACACTGTGGTGCCAACTTATTGTCAGACCTTATCTCCCTAGTTAACAACTGTAAACAAATCACCTTCAAATCTCCAAACCAAAATAAATATTTCATTTCACAAATAGGTAAATCTTGTTTGGTGAAAAGAACCGTGGGATGGAAAGCAGAGACAAATTCAATCTGCATTGCTACTTTTTCGGGTACATTGAGTGTTAGGACCCTCACATCCCGATGTGCCTACATGTGTTTCATTGAGTCTTGGTTTATGAGCTCTGGAATAAAAGGCGTAGCAGGGATAGACAAAGGTGCAAGAAGGCAGCGAAAAAGAATCAATTCATGTAGCTTGCTAGACAAGGACGAGACGACTAAAAGTCTAGGAGCAACAAATACACACCCATGACTATGGAAAATCCATAGGACATTACCGGGAAGAATGGTATCTGCAACGAGAGTAGGTAGAACGTGGCAGGAACCTTGCCGTTGAAGAGCAAGAAAAGGGATTTGGTGGGGGGAGATATTGTGGTTTGGATGGAGATGTAAACTGCCACGCTCATCCCCACGTAATTGGTGGAGAGCCCCAACGTTAAGCAATGACATGTAAAACCTATGCCGACTTTTGTAGTCGATGAATTTTCCACGTGTCAAATTCTAACTGGAAGAATGAAGAAAATAGAGATCTGGGATGAACAATGTTTTCCCATCTAATTCCATAGAGAAAACTCCTTTCAGCGTAATTAACGAAATAAATGTTGTTTTTATAGACATGTAAATGTTGACTTGGTTCAAGCATATTGTATTTTGTTTTAAACTAAATGCAAAATAATTAATAAAAGGGATGAGCAACTATGTGAAACATGAATCATGAGTGGGGGCTAGCAAGGCGGAATAGTTGGAATCTTGTCCTCACAAAAATATTTTTTTTCCATAATACTCTTGCTATGTAAAAATTTAAATATTTAATTTCTAAAAAAGTAACTGGATGGGAATTGGTAGTTAAACTACCAACTCTCTACAATTATGAGACCGATTGAGATTTATACAAATCTCATCGAAACGTATGCTCAAATACGTCCCTTACCTTTCTTCTTCCCATTTTTTTCCATTGTAGATAGCACCATGTTGAAGTCACACTATAATATTGCTTTTATCATAGTCAAATTCCCTCATTTCACTTGATGATTTTAACTTGTTTTTTTGAATAAAATATTTTGAAGAAAAATTACACCATGATATTTATTAGTTATTGTGCATTTTAAATCTTAATTTAACATACAAGTAAAAAACAATCCTCAAAATATTTTTTTCAATTAAAAAAACTTAAAAATTCCTAAATTAATGTATAAAATAACCCATACTAAATTGACACATTGTCATATATATGAAAGAAAATGTTAAAATCCTCCATAATAATACCCTATAAAAGTGTTGGATACAATTTTAGGAGTGTAATATATTTATTCTCTCCATATTCAATATGTGGTTTTCTTTTAAATTTTATTTTAAAACCTTTAAATTTATATTTTAAATATTAATCTTATAAAAAAAGTTATAATATTATTTTAATATAGTTAATATTTATGAAATTAATATGACATACAAACTAATTATACGTTTGATAATTATTTTTTTATAAAATTAGATATGTATACGAGGGATGATTTTAAGTCATGGTGAATCTAAGTTTAATTAGAGTTATGTAATTGGAATTCAATTTTATTTTTTGTTTTTTCACTTGACCAGTTTATTGTATTCAAGGTTTTTTTGCTTTAATGTAACCATGGTGCACTCAAGGGGAGGGGGATCGTCCCTCTCTTATAACAACATGATCTTTAGCAATGCACAAATCAAAAAATGATGGGCCATGCGTGCAACCCCTCCATTTAATTTTCATGATAAGGGTAATATATTAAGGGAATCTCTTCTTCTAGAGATCCACTACTAGGAGCTACCTAGCAATCATGAGGATGAGGGCGTTATTTATCTAAATCAACACAGACCTTAAATACGAGATTAAATCTAATAGGATTGAGGAATATATTCATTTTACACAAGACCATGTCTTAATTAACAAGTTTATGGGATTTTGGCCCATATAAAAGAGCCTTGATAGTATGGATACAAAAAGAGCAAATTGATTTGGAGTTGAGAGCAAAGGAGTTTTTCATAATAATCTTTTCCAATATTGAGAATTGGACTTGAATCTTTGAAAGATTATACTTCTTTAGATTTGTTGGAATTTACCTCGAATTTTGGATGGATAATTTAAGCCCAGGCAAACAAAAATTCCAAAATGATGCCAATCTAGATCTAGCTCTTCTCTTTTCCAAAATAATTATGGGAGGAAGAAACTCTTTAGGATATAGGAAATGTGCTGGGGCACTTTGTCAAAACCTCTAAGGTTACTCAAAGGGGACTATATACATCATATGCCATGATATATGTGAATATGGACATATCACAACTCCTATAGGCTTTGATTGATATAATGTATCAGGATATAGTATGGAGGAAATCATTAGACAATGACCACATCCCCTTGTTGTACCAAAAATGCCATGAGTATGGCCACCTTTTCATGGATTATCCCACACAAAAAACAAATTCTACTAAAAAATTTAAATATCGAATGAACAAGGACGATTTTGTCTAGCCCAATCAACAATATAGACAACCCAAACCACACCGACTTCCATGACATATATGGAAATCTCAACTCGCAATAGCTTTGAGTCTCTAGCTAATTTATAAGATCCCTCCTTTAAAGAGGTGTCTCAAGGTAATATAACCGACAACCATGTGGCAATGGGTTAATAGCAACAACTAGAGGAAAAACAACAAACCAAACTAACAAAGTCAATCTCATAGCCACAAAAGAACATACCCACTACCAATCAAGTGATTATGTCAGAAGGATAAATCCAAGAATTCAAGAAACCCCAAAATATATGGATCTAGATTCCCTAGATATCCAGGAAAATGTAGTTGTTTAGAAGGGAAAATACCCATAGTCGATCTTATAACATCATGTACAAATCCTCAAGGGAGCCTTTCTAAAAAACGATACTCATCACACCTAACAACCATCATGTAATAACTCTAATAACCATAATCTATGAATCAATCTACATTCTTTCATAGACCCCTTAAAACCCTTGAAGGATGATCAGAGAAAGGGGAAGGAGAAGTAATACAAAACTATTATAGGAATTAGATGATATGCTTTTCAACTTCAAAATAATCTTCCACATCTACACTCACTTCCTCTATATGCTTGGCTTAGTTGTTTTGAGTTGCTTCCTCTCATTGAACCTAGAATCTTCCTCTATTTCCTACTGTCATTTACCGCTTGACTAACTTCTTTGTCTTCCTCTATGACTTTGTTTCCTTGCAAATTGTTCCACTTCTTTAAGAGGAACTTGGTATGCCTCCTCAACTGTTGTTAGGGGTAGAATGTTGATCTCATCTTGGATATCATATCTCAATCTATTTATGTACCTAAATACTTTCTCCTCATCCTCTATATATTCTTTAACCATCATAGCCTTTTGTTAGATTTTGCATTTGCCTAAAAACGTTCAACTATTAATATTTTGGCTTAAATTTTCCTTTGAATTTTGTACCATCCTATCATAACTCTTAACTTTTTCTTCTCCTTTATTTTCCCTTTGTTCTAGAACCTCTTCCCATCATAATTTTGTGTGCCCTTTCAATATCATCGCATTAGACTTGACTTTCTTATCATAATTAACATCCGATCAAAAATTCATGTTACAAAATATGTCTTACAAATTTAGATTTAATCTTAGATTTTGTGAATTAAGCTTATGAGGATTTGTTTTTATTTTAACAATGTTTATATCTTTTTTTTTTTTTTCCCTGGAACTCCTTATCACACTACAATTCTTATATTATCCTTATTCCCTAAAATGATATTTTTTTTTTATGCTTCCATGGTCTAACCAAGATCAAGCCTCCTTATGCCACCCATCTTGGGTCAAAGGTGGTTTTGGCTAGACTTTGAAATGATTTTATAGAACGTCTTGTTTTCCATGTGGTTTAACCTTTTATTATACATTGCATACACAACCATAGTCATGCTATCAATGAAAAATGGTTTGCTTTGCTTCGATGAAGATAATAGAATTTGAAACTAAGTTGTTTTGAATTTGTAATTTTGTTGTATCTTTCTTCAGGGCTTCCTCTAAATCCATTATAAACTTTGGAAACTCTATTAATCATTTTTTCAATGCTATAACTTTAATTGAACCTGTGATAGAACTCCAAGATATTCGAAAGAAGATACTTCCTTCAATTAATTGTTGATTGTCATATACCAAATATGTAATTTTTTTAAATTTAAATATCATGATTTTCATTTTATCAATATTAATAATCATACTCAAA
>APFE030327832.1:0-15374 GCA_000404065.3 Pinus taeda | reverse complement strand
ACTCATTGCATCGGGTGATGCTTACAGGGGTGAAGAAGTGGGATTGAAACTAGTGAAATGTGGAGAACGAATCACATGGCATCAATCATCACTTCCGGGGCTTGCACCCGGTAATCAGGACTTCCCAGGAGGTCAACCATCCCAGAACTCCTCTGGCTCAAGGCGCGCTTAACTTTGGAGTTTTTCCACAATCAAGCCCACTTAGCTTGCTATCCCATTTGCAAAACCTTAGCAAGTATTGTGCCTCATGAACCATTCAGGTAGAGATCCCTTGACTCTTTTTTGAATTTAAGTATGGGGGATTACACAATGCATTATATTAGATATCGTTTTTGGGATTCAACTGCGTTAAGTAAGTCATTCAAACGTATGACCATTTCCATGAGAGCTAGTCGTAACTGATTAATTTCTCATGATTTTTGAATAGTTCACTTAGCACTCATTGCATCGGGTGATGCTCACAGGGGTGAAGAAGTGGGATTGAAACTAGTGAAATGTGGAGAACGAATCACATAGCATCAATCATCACTTCCGGGGCTTGCACCCGGTAACCAGGACTTCCCAGGAGGTCACCCATCCCAGAACTCCTCTGGCTCAAGCGCGCTTAACTGTGGAGTTTTTCCACAATCAAGCCCACTTAGCTTGCTACCCCATTTGCAAAACCTTAGCAAGTATTGTGCCTTATTAAATTTTGATGTTTATTAAAATAATATTTTTCAAAAATTTGTACAATTGGAATATAAATTTGTATTTGTATTTTTTTTTTTAATTTAATTAATTTGTACAAGTTATATGTTATAAAGTATGAACATAAGTGAATTGATACAATTGTGCTTGAGCTATTCCTTCAAAACTATCTTTTTAGATAGAGCATATTAATTTTTAATTAAATTAATAATTTTACTATTAATTTTAATTTTAGAGTTTTGCAAATAATAAATTTGTAGTAAAAGTGGTATTTAAAAATGATTTTGACATCAAGTGTGCTAGTCTTGTTCTAGTGTGACTTGGAATTGATTGCAATGTCACTATAACATCTAGGTGCCTATGTATGCCCCTTTAGCAAGTACAGGTTAATACGGGGATTTGAACCACCTTCTCATTTAACATTTAATTTTTATAACCTTCCCCAATTGAGTTGCCTATTTGAACCATCCTCTGATATAACATTTCATTTTCACAACCTTCCCCAATTGAGTTGCCCCTTGATGGCTATTGAAAATTTAAATATTTATACAAATAAAATTTAAATTTAGATAGTTATTTATGTTGTGTTGTAATATAATATTTTGTGTCTTGTACTTTTACTTGTTTATATAATTTATCACAAGTTTGTATTTTTATTTTCTATTAGAATATTATAAATATAAACTCGAATTAATTTAATTAATTTATATCTTATTTAGATAAAAATGAATAATGCATATAAGATAATGAAATGCATACAGTTTTGAATTTTACATTTTATAATTTGATTCTTATTACATGATATTTTTTTTATTATATAAAATGTACATGGTTGTTAACTTAACATTTTAAACTATAATTCTAATCATATGATATTTATTTATTACTTTTTTATTTTTTTAAAAAGAACCATTAGCACTTGTATTAAAATATTTGGTTCCATTGCTATAACCATTTATAGGCATAAGTAATTTCAAAGGATTTGGTATTCAAGTTTAACCATAACAAGATTTTCTTTCTTCTGCGGGCTTAAACTACAATTTTACATATTTCAAAGGCTTTGGTATTCAAGTTTAACCATAACAAGATTTTCCTACTTTGGCAGGCTTTCTTTTCTTGAAAATTATAAAATTTGGGAGGGCCTAGCTTTTATTGAAGGTTCCATATTCCCCTTAGTGTTGCGAGGCATGCCTTCTCCAGTTTTTTCAATAGATGAACACCAAATTCCTTGTCCTTTTGATATTTCCACCATGACCATTAATACTTCAAACAAATTTTCCACTAATTACTTCCAAGACTCTAGGGCATTCTTTGCAGCATGATTGGTGGAGGTGGCCACTTCCAAACTTTCCATGCTCAACTTGTGCATCCATAATGGAAGTTGTGGGGCAAAAGAAAAAGATGAGATATTCTCAGATAACCTTTGAATATATAACGTTAATTCATCAAATTTGTGGAGGCCATGCCTCTCTAAAGACATTAATTTTGGATCTACCTAGATCTAGGATCCTACAATAAGAATGTAATTTGCCATAAAATTAAAGATTGGAAATGGAGAGCAAGGCATTAAAATCCAAATCTATGGAGAGTTGTGGTTATATCAACAAGAACTAATTCTATATGAAATCCCATTTACAACAAATCAAATAGCCCAACAATCTATATGGTCAATAGTGAATTGAATTCTATTTTTTTTTTTTGGCTCACTCGTGGGCAGGCTTGACCTAGCGAAAGCAAATCCCATTTACAACAAATCAAATAGCCCAACCATCTATATGGTCAATAGTGAATTGAATTCTTTATTTTTTTTGGCTTGCTCGTGGGGAGGCTTGACTTAGCTGCCTTCGCTGCCTCTTGCAGCCTCCCTGCTTGGGAGCCCCCTGCTGCTGGGCCTCCTTGAGCTTGGTCTCGGCCCCTCCCTGATGGTTCTCCTCTCCCTGGGCAACTTCCCATTCTTTTCCCTTCGCTCGGCAGCCTCCTGCTGCTGAGTTTTCTTCCACCATGCCCCTCTCTACAGGGAAGACTCATCCTTTCAGCATGGAATTGACGAACAAGAAGCAACATTTGCAGCTTTAATAGCAGAAAACAGAGCTCCAAAAGCCAGGCCAACTACTAGCAAATTTGTGAAGAAGTTAGCAGACATACCAGAGATTTCTTTACCCCCAACTCTACCTAGGAAAGCCGCTATATATTTAGTTGAACGTGGATTGGTAGGACAATTTACAGGTCTGTGGCCCTCCCCCAAAGTGGTACAGAAATGGGTGGAGAGAAACTAGAGTGCAAATATAGAAGGGAAAATAGCTATAAGGTTCTGTGGAAAGAGATATTTCAATTTCCTATTCGAAACCAAAGAAGATATGAATCTAATATTCAGAAATGGTCCTTAGTTTATGGACTCTAGAGGCTTGTATTTGAATATATGGTCATTGGATTTTGACCCAGAGATGTACATTCCAAGCGTTGTGCCGTTATGGGTTATATTGCCACACCTTCCCCTCCATTGTTGGGGCGATGAGTCAGTGAAAGCTATCGGAAATGCGGTTGGCAAGTATATATACAGATGTGAGCTAAAAGATAACATGCATGCTCGTGCTCGCATTTGTGTGGAAGTAGACCTGGGGAAAGGACTATCGGAGGCAATAAAAATCACGGTGGACCAATGGACTCACATCGAGTAGCTGGACTATGAGAAAATCCCTTTCAAATGCAAGTTAAGCCATGAATATTGTCATTTTGCAAATAGGTGTAGTAAATTAAAAGAAGTAGAGAATTCTGAGAATGTTGACAAACAAGAAGATGCTTGGGAACAAGTAAAACGAAAGAAGCTCCATAATAAACAAGTTGTTTCGAACCCCTCTAAGCCCCTCGAAACCTTAGCTTCAACTTATATCCCTCCTATCATCGAGGACCCTCTAATAAACCCGACTTCAAATCCATTTGAAATCTTGGGGGAAGACTTGCCATCCCCTTGTTCCCCTACCCAAGCCAATGCATTAGCCATCATCTCTTCTCCCACCCAGAGCTTATCCTCTCCCCCCACCCACCATTGATCGGATTCTAACAAGAAACAAAGTCAAAGAAAGCACCCATGTGTGGGATCAACTGAAAAAAGCAGGAAATAAATCCAACAAAGAAATAAGAGACGAAGCAACACCAAAGGAAATGGCCATGACACTCAACAACCAATGGATTCGTTCCTCGGCAAACAAAAAGGAAGTGGAGAAAATATCAGCAAAAGGAAAAGGGTGTAATTCACCACAAATCAAGTAAATAATTATTATGGTCTCTTGGAATAGAAGGGGTCTGGGCTCTTCTCTCAAAACTAACGCAGCACAAGACATAATAAAACAGAAACATCGAGACATTTTTATGATCCAAGAGACCAAAGTCATCAACCAAGAGGTTCAAAAATTGATTAAGACTCAATTTTTTTTTTAAGGAACAGCTATGGACTCCATTGGAGTATCAAGTAGTATCTACACATTGTGGAACAAATGGAAATGGGAACTCGTCAATCAAAAACTCAACAATTATTGAGTTATGACAGATCTAAAAAATAAGAATACGAATGAAAAGTATACCATTATAAACATATACTCTCTAAACCACTATAGAGATAAAGCTATGTGCTGGGAATTAGTAAAATAAGAAGCATAAGAAGGTCCAAGGAGAAATCTAATTATAGGAGGGGATTTAAATTTGATTTGACATAGAGATGAGAAGTTGGGAGGTAATTACTTCAGTGATCCCTTAAAAGGAGCCCTGAAAGACATCATAGAAGTGCACAAAATTTTTGACATTCCACCAAGCTATGGAAGATTTACCTGGAGTAAAAGAACGAGAGCACATAATATAAAGGAAAGACTAGATAGAATTTTGATTCAAGAGAATATAGCAGCAGCCTTCCCAACCATCAAAATAAAAATAGTGCACGCTTCTGCCTCTGACCATAAGCTTGTGGTACTCATTTTGGATAGGCTGGAGAACCTCGATTCTATTCCTTTGAAATACAACAAACTCTGGGATAGCAAGGAAGATTTTGGAAGCTAGTAAAAGAAAGCTCGGAAACCTCTATTTTAGGCTCCCCCCATTATGTATGGGAAACTAAATTAAAAATGTTAAAGATCAGATCTAAAAGCTTGGGCAAGAGGAAACACTCTCAAGGAAAAAAATAAAAAAAATAGAGCTGCAAAAGAAACTTGAAAACTGGAGTAAGGAGAAAGAAAATCTACGAGATATCGAGCAAAAGCATGCTTTTGAAAAATAAATCTTTTTGGATCTTTATAAGCAAAACAGATAAGAGGAGGAGGAAATTAGGCAAAAGTCAAGATGCTTATGGCTTAAAGTGGGGGATAAAAACACTGCTTTTTTCACAACAATTTAAAGATAAGAAGAGTTGGCAACCAAATTGATAAAATTCAAGTGGAAGGATAGGAAATAAAGGAAATGGAGAAAATAAAAAGGTAGCTTGTAATTATTACAAAAACCTCCTTTCAGCAGGGGATCAACAAGTGGACAGTAAAGAGTTCCTTCATCAAATCAACAACAAAATTAATGATAAACAAAATAGAGAGCTGGAAAAAGAGGTCACAGAGGAGGAAATTAGAGAGGCAATTTGGAGCATTCCCTTGGAAAAGGCTCCTGGACTGGATGGGTTCACCATAGCTTTCTACAACAACCATTGGGCTTCAATAAAAAAATATTTAGTAAGGATGATCAAAACCGCTTTCAAAAAAAATAAAGTGGGAGAAAACACCAAAGCTTCCCATTTGGCTCTCATCTCGAAAGAACCAAATCCGATTTCTTTTGATAAATATAGGCCAATCTCTTTATGCAATTCCTCTTACAAAATCATCACAAAAATATTGGCAAATAGACTAAAAATGCTGCTTAGTATCATTTTAGAAAACCAAGGCGGCTTTGTCCCAAAAAGATAGATAAGTGACAATGTAATCTTGGTTTAGGAAGCCATCCATAGCAGCATCCAAAGTAAGGAAAAAGGCATGGTTATAAAGCTGGACATGGCCAATGCTTTCGACAAAGTGAACCTTAATTTCCTTGCTGCCACTCTTCAAAAGTTCGGCATCTATCCCAATTTCATTGATATTATTATGGCTTGCATTTCCAATCCTTGGATTGCTCCGTTGATCAATGGTAGGCCAAGCATATATTTTCGAAGCACTAGAGGTTTGAGGCAAGGGCGCCCACTTTCCCCATTCCTCTTTATCTTTATGGTGGAAACGCTGAGTATTCAGATACAAAGTCAATGAAAAAAAAGGAAAATTACTCGCATTAGAATAGCCCGCACGGTTAAAGAAATAAACCACTCGCTCTTTGCTGATGTTACTTTTCTCATTGGGGGAGCCTCTAATATCATATCTAGGTGGTTCAAAAAATTTCTTGATGATTTCCTCGATGTCTCAAAAGGCCTTCTAAATAATAAAAAATGCAAAATTTATACTTGGAATGTGTCAATAAATATAATGCAGACAATCTCTCAAATTATGGATATCCCGGTTCAGTTAAAATGGTGTCATTTTATTTATCTTGGTTTACCACTGGCAAAAGAAATGGTTAAGACAGAGGTATGGAACAAACAAATTGAAAAAATGAGGGGGAAGATACAAAGTTGGTGGATGACGTGGCTAAATCTAGCAAGGAGAACAATTTTAATTAAAGCTCTCCTCTCAGCCTTGCCTATTTATCAATATGTTTTAATTTTGGCCCCGGCAATCATTCACAAGCAAATGGAGCTTATCACTAAAGGCTTCCTTTGGCAAGGAGGAAAACAAGATTAAAAAAAATTCAGTGTTGTTCGATGGGATCAAGTGACTCTCCCTTTCGAAAAAGGAGGCATATCTATCAGGATTCCAGGTTTAACAAACAAGGCCCTTGGTATCAAGCTTGTGTGGTGAATGCCAAATGGGAAGGATCAATGGTGGGGCGAAGCTCTCTCAAGGAAATATCTTAATTGTCAGTGGTCAAAGATGCTTACATAAATTATTCCAGACCACCCCTGCACCCAAATTTGGAAACTCATCAAGAAAATTATTCCTCAAATTAGAGACCATATCTCTAAGAATCCGGGGAATGGGAAAGACACCTCTACTTGGAACGACAGATTAATGGGAGCAGCACCCTTGAACCAACATCAAAATTTAAGAGGTCTGAAAGAGTGGGGGGATGAGAAAGGCACAACCTCTTTATATTCCATCTCTGACTGGGAACAAAACAGATGGATTGCTTGGAGAATTCAGTGTCTTCCAATAGACTGAAAAATTAGTGGGAAGATTTGAAGCTTCTTGTAGGAGCTACTCCCATAAATAAAAGAAGTCAGGACAACTATATATGGGACCCAAGCGGAGGCAATTTCACAGTTAAATCAGGCTACAACTTTCTCTAAAATCATAGCAATCACGAAAACTGAAATCTTTGGTCAGTTGTTTGGAAGAATGAATGCCTCCCCAAAATTAATTTTTTTCGCCTGGACTCTTCTAAAAGGAAAGATCCTTATGGTGGAAAACTTAAGGAAGAAGGGTTTCCATGGCCCCTCTATTTGTGTCTTATGTCAAAAATATGAAGAAAGCATTCAACATTTCTTCTTGAATTTCACTATTGCAAAACACTGCTGCAAGAAACTCATCAGTCCTCTTGAAATAAACATTGACACAACTGAGCAGTTGATAACCTTAAACAAAAGTTGGGTGAAAAGCTATCCATATGTCAAGAAAAAAACCTGCCATAATTCGAATCTAGAAGTGCCTTCTTTCCACTCTTTGTTGGTAAATTTGGTTAGCTAGGAATAAGTGCATTTTTAAAGGCCAAAAGCCAAATTCCGAGTCCATTTTAGCCAAAACTTGTGGGAAAATTTCGGAGATGATTAGCGCAAATGGTGTGCCAATCATGGATCAAAAAAGCTGGAAGAAAGAATAAAAGGTTTGGTATAGCAAAGCTCTCATGGAAGGCTCAACTAAGATACAAATTTTAAAGAATATAGGAGGGAAAACTAGAGAATGGAAACTTCGTGGAAATGAAAAAGAGATAGAGGATTAGACCAAAAATCAAAGAAATTACACTCTTTTCTTCGATGGAGCCTCTAAGAATAACCCTGGAAGAGTAGGGGCAGACAGGTTAATAATTGATCCAAATGGTGAGACAATTGCTACTTATGAATGGGGGCTTGGGACTATCACAAAAAGTAGGGTGAAGGCCTACAGTTTGCTTATGGGCACTAGTATTCGCAAAGGACTTCAGGGTAAAGATATAATCATAATTGGAGACTCAACGATTATAATTGCTACAATGGAAGCAGGGAGAGACTTTAAAAATCAAGTATTAAATAAAATCAGGGAAAGAATTTTGGACAACTTAAAAATTATGGGAAATGTTGTTTTTAAACATGTTCTAAGGAATGACAATCAAAACATTGATTCACTTGTGAACAAGGCAATGGATCGAAGGGTTGGGAAAGTGAAAGAAATCTAAGATACTTATGAAAAATCAATCCCTTAATTTGCCTTTTCAAGAGGCTTGGTCCAAGATCCAAAGCACAGATAAACACATCAACTCGAAAGAAGCAAAGCTCCCTCATACGAATAAGCAGCAGGAGATCCTCTTGTACTTGTCTGGCAGGAATATCTCAGCCAATCCTTCTCGTGCAGAGAGGAATATCTTCATTATGAAGAATCAGAGGCTTTGTGATATGCTCCAGAAAAGAAACCACCTCCAGGATTAGAATATAGCTTATATAGGTCATATTAATCATGGTACCACCCTTACTAATTTGAACAGAAAGTCGGGCAAGCATGGTTTTAAGGGGATTACTCTTGAGAAAGCATAGAAGAATCACGAGTATAGTAAGCTAAATCAAGCCTATAAAAAGCATCCCAAGTTCAGGAACCTCCATCAGAATCTTCATCGCGCAACTGGAGGGAGAGAGCATCAGGCTCAAAAAGGGAGGTGAGCTAATAGTGATCAGCATTCTCTGTAGTAATCCCAACGCGCAGGGGCCGAGTAGAGGTAAGCAAGTCATTTATAGAATTAGTCCTATGTTGCAAGCCGACTCTTCCTGTAGACTCACCATTGTTTTAAGAGTGTATAGGTTCCTACTTTTTGAGGCTCTATCTCTCCTCTTTTGGCCTCTAATCTTGCCTTCTAAGGCCATTGATACTAACCCCTTTGATCAGAATCATTCTCTGTTGAAAAGAAGCTCGATTCCTTTTTTTCTCATCGAGTGTGCTCTTCCTACTCCGTATCCCACTATATTCCTTCTCAACTCCGTTCTTGGTCCCTTTCATAATTTCAGAGGAACTTCTATGTATGGTCACTCGTCGCTCTTCCCAGACCTCTCTAGCGCTCTCAGCTTTCCTTCCTCTTGGAAGTCCTAGTCCAATAGGCTCGAGACTCTCTCCTGTCATATACCCATCTTTCATAGATAGACCCCAATAGCTTTCAGCATCAGCTATCACTCCAGCAAGCTCAGAAGCTCATAGCATAAGGTCAGAGATTAGAAGAGGAACTCAATTGACAAGCCATTCAAGATGTTTTCTAATCCTTTAGAAAAAGTGGAGAAAAATGATAGTTGCACTCTGTGTCGTGCCAATCTTTTCATGATTGGTCGCTTCATTCAAACACTCAATGACCTCTGTTCTAAGATGAAGAGTGTGAATAAATACAAACAAACTGAAATCAAGAACCAGAGAGCTGAGATTGAAGCGCTGAAGGATAAGTGTAAGCATATTGAAGATGCAGTTGATTATATAAACTCTCTGAACCAAAGCGAATAGGGTGAAGCTTCCTCAAGATATAAGGGTCGTTATCCTGAGGAATCTGTAAACCATGTTTGGTGAAATCCTTGTCTCCTTCCTCAAATGCACTGCAAATTTTTCTTGCTTCTTGATCAATTTGTTCGCCAATATGGGTATGTTCTTTTCCAACATTTTAGAAACAAGGTCTCTTATGTCGAGGTAGTGAATGTGTTCCCCTTTTGCGCCTCCGCAAAATACCTTTCGCACTCGAAATGTAACAGGACTCAATCCTCTTTTTGCTTTTTATAATACAAAATTATTCGACCTTGTTAAAAAAAAAATAGTGAATTGAATTCAATAGATGAAACATGTTGTACTCACCACCTCCAAATGTTGTAGCCCATCTGCTGCCACTACCAAGTGTGAGAAAAGTGGTGTGACATTCCTTATGGGTTAATTCCCCTTATAAACATTATCTTGTAACTATGTAACCATAAATTAAAAAATGGCTAAGGGAAAGGGGCATGTATTTCACAGTTTGAGAAAGGGATCTTGCTTAAGGGACTTGGAGTTATAAATGTGAGTCATGAGCTTTCTTATATGTCATGCTCATGTTCCTATTGGGAAAAGAATCTATGAATGAATTGTTTGTTCCAAAGCACTAGTCTCCCTCCATAGCCCACACAAGGAGACAAACAATTTCATTTGTTGAAACAAAGAAGAAAAGAGGAGGTGAAGTCAGTTAAAAATACGACGAGTAAGTGCAATTCGGAGAGGATCTTGAAGAGAAGAAGTGGCAAAGTTTTTTATAATCATGACGAGTAAGTATAATTTGGGGAGATTTTCGTGGGATGAAGAGAATAGGAGGCATAGTTAATTAGAACCACGATGAGTAAGTGGAAGCTACCGAAGAGAAGATGAGGAAAAGTGAGTTAGAACCATGACCATTCGGTGGAAGTTTTGTGAGTCTCTCGTCGAAAAAGGAGGAGGTTGAGAGGATCCCATGGAAAAAAAAGGACAACCATTTGAGATTCATATGCACAATATAAGCAAAGAAAAGGAACAGGAAAAAGATAGGGAGGCCATGAGGCTATTGGGTGGTAAGAAAAACTGAATTGCAATAGGGGTTGACAAGAATAATGGGACTTAGAAAATTGAAGGAGAGGGAAGAATGATTGATAGCTTAACTCAGAAACCCATGAGGCTTGCTAACTCATAATCACTAAGAATATTTGTTGATAGTATAACTAAGAAAACCATAAGGGTTGCTAGGTTATAATCACATAGAATATTTGGTGATAACATAGCAGAGAAGCCCATGAGGCACTACTACACCAAGGGTACTTTTAAGACATTTTGTAAGACAAAGAAATCTTTTGTCTTAAAAAATTACTTTTTCTATCTTTTTTTCTAGAGTTTTAACATTGTTTATAATTGTGGACTTTTCCAATTCATAATTTTATAATAACGCTAAAATTTAAAAATCATGTCTATTTTGATGGATTTATTTAAGTGATATACAAATGATTTCTAACATTATAATTTGTTTGATTAATTAATATGAGAGTAATTCTCTTATAAATTTGTGAATAAAAAAATAAAAAATTCAACTTTACATTTCACATTTCACATTTTAAACTTTGATTCTTCATGTTTTCCTTTTTCATATATATATGGATTTCACATGATATCCTATATACGAACCACAAGTGAGATTTAAAATGTTTGATAAAAAACAATAATTGAATTTAAAAATTTACAGGATTAGAAATTTATATATTTATGTTGTGTTGTAATTTGCCAAGTGTATTGTGATGTATATTATGATTGTACTCGTGTAAAATTATGCATAATATGATATTTTTAATAAAATTGAAGGTTATTAAAATTTGAAGTTCAATAAATATTATTTTAAAATGTTTTTTTGTTTTTTATTTGTTTTTAAATATAAAAGAAAATATGTTTATTTCATTTTTATTTATTTGTGATTACTTGAAATATTAGAGTATAATGGTGGATCTATTGACATACAAATCATCTATTATACATTTGTATTTTTATTATTATTATTTTTAATTTCGTTTTAAATATAAACTAATAATATTTTTTTTTTCTTTTAAATACGACTAATTCTATTAATGTAACCAAAAAATACGACATGGAGGCACTAGCCTATGCAAATCGTGTCTCAGATTATGCCATGTTTAACAAACAATAATTGGAAATGACTACCCACATGGGGGAAACTAGTTTAAAACTAGAGGAGTGTGCCACCGAGGGGAACGAGCCTGTAAAACGCTAATGGAATAGTTTTTTGAACAAAACATAAAAAATGGAAACAATTACAAAAAGAAACAATAGAGAAGACCCCTAAGTTTGCTAACCCCGAGCTCAAAACCTAAAAACTTAAAGTAAACAATGGTCACTAGGTGTCATTAGGTGGCAGAGGTTCCTCCACAATTAGACACCTGTATGCTTCCATGTCATCTTCTTCGTGCTGTCGTAGCTCCATATTCATGTAGCCGCCTGAAATATTCTGTCCTTGAGTTGTTCTTAGTTGTGCTTGTTCGGTCTCCAGCTTCATCATGGGTTTTGAGAGTCCAAGAATTACTACCATGAGTTTTCCTTCTGCTGGTATTGCGAGCTGGAACGTCAGAGCTTTGAGGCTCCTCTCTGAAAGCAATTGAAATGGTAGCAATTACGCAAGGGTGTTCCATTGTGTAACGAAACTAGAATTGGGTGGAGTGGCTAGGTTATAGTGTCGGGACAGAGCCAATAGGCGAGTCTCTTTAGCATGCTTAGAGCCGGCCGTCTGAGCAGGCCGAGTAGACCCTCTACCGTTGTGAGTGGCATGATAACGACCCGTGGAATGAGTCATCGTCGAGGGGGAGGAGGAATCCAAAGGGGCGGAGTCATAGAGGGACATTGAGGGGGGGTGAATTGCTCTTCCCCTGTTGCAGCTTCTTCTACAACACACGTCGTGATGCAAATGAGGCATATTTGCTTGATCACAACCTGTGACGTAGACGAGGCATATTCGCCTCGTCGGAATTGCGCTGAGGAGGACTAGGAGGCGCAGAACAAGGGATAGAATGGCTAGCACGAGCAGGAGAACCAGGAATACGAGTTTCAGAAGCAGGATTCACGGTCGAAGCAGTAGTTTGAAAGCAACAAAGAATATTATGTGAGAAGTGGCACCTTCAACCATTTCAATACATCAAATAATCTGCCAATGTCTCCTCGTTGTCGTGCACGATCTCGGCTCTACAGCAGCAGGGAGACAGTTGAGGGGGAGGGCGGTTCGAAATCACCATTTTATGGATGAGAACGAGGTTTCATTGGCCCGCATAAAGCATTAAAATGCGATTAATTTCGGCGGTGAGCTTCTCGGTGGAAGCGTGGGTGGCGATGTGGCCACGCCACTTGCGAGCCTATATTTGTTGTGCTGTATCGGTGCTATTAAATACTAGCATCCAGGAAACTAATAATATATATGATAAATATGTTTATTTCATTTTTATTTATTTGTAATTACTTGAAATATTAGAGTATAATGGTGGATTTATTGACATACAAATCCTCTATATACATCACTTAACTTGTTTGGGCATCATGGATTATTTTGTGGAGGTCGGATCTTGGAGGCCCATGCATTAGGTGTAGAGTGGCATCTATCACACAATTGGACTTTTCAAGGGGAGTTGGCTTCTTTGATGGTGCTTGCATGAAGGACAACTTTGGTTTTGGTGTTAACATCAAGTTGGACAGGCTGGATTGCCATTGAAAAGATCAAAGTGGTTGGAGACTCCAAATTGGACATTGATTGGGTTAGGGGTATTTCCTATGTGGCTATCCCCTTAATGCACCATTGGACTAAGCAAATTTTAGGTCATCCTCCCTCATTTAGCCACATTTCATTCCCCCATATCTATCACGAGGTGATAAATATGCCCCCTTGGCTATGTTTGCTTCCACCTCTCAACACTAGATGGGGCATTTTACTCTTTTGGACTAATAAGTTTTGTGCTTCACTTATGACTTTGCAATGTTTTTCATCTTTAGTTGTTACATGTTTTCTAATTTACTCTTTTGGACTAATAAGTTTGTGCTTTACTTGTGACTTTGCAATGTTTTTCATCTCTATTTGTTGCATGTTTTCTATGATTTCTTTGTTGATACACTCTTTAGAGCACTATGTTTCCTAGTGAACTATAGTATACAAGACCTATGAACTATGTAACAACTTTTATTAATAAAAGATTGTTAGTTTTTTTCTTTATGAAAAAATAAATATAAAATGTATATGGTTTTTAATTTTTCATTTTAAAATTTGATTTTTAACACATTTACATTGTCATTATGATATTTTTACTCTAATTGAAGGTGATTAAAATTTGAATATTATAATAAAATATTATTTTTTAAAAAATTTGTAAAATTATAAATTTGTATTTGTATTTTATTTTAAGTTGTATATTTTAAAACCAAGAGTTTCATATTCTTTTAAAATATAAATGAACATTATATTTGATAAATATGTTGATTTTATTTATTTTAGGAATTATTTGAAATAGCAGAGTATATTATATGGTTTTTAACTACTTATTTTAAAATTTGATTTTTAACCCATTTACATTATTAATATGATATTTTTAGTTAAATTAAAGGTTATTAAAATTTGATGTTTAATAAAATATTATTTTTTTAAAAATTGTACAATTATAATATTAGAAATTTTTATTTTTATTTTTTTTTAATTTATTATTTATGTGTGTTAAAATTATGATTTTTTTTTAATATAAATGAATAATATATTTGATAAATATGTTTATGTTTATTTTTATTTGTGTGTATGAATTACTTGAAATAGTAAGTATATAAATGTATATATTTTTTACCTTCTTATTTTAAAACTAGAATTTTATCACTTTCATATTTTTATATTTTTTTCTTTGTGTTTATCCATCATTCTTTATGTTATGAAGTATGATTCTTACTTGCACTTTTATAAATTTGTATTTTTATTATTTTTTAATTTAATTAATTTGTATATGTTAAATGATGAGTTTTATTTATTTTTAAATATAAGTGAATAATATCACCTTACCTTGTCTCAATTGGCAATGGGTGTGGAAATGATGTAAGTGAATAATATCACCTTAGGGTGTCTCAATTGGCAATGGGTGTGGAAATGATGTAAGTGAATAATATCAACTTAGGGTGTCTCAATTGGCAATGGGGTGGAAATTAGATCTAAGAGAACTTGAAGTCTTGGGTTCAAATCTTTTTCATGATACCCTTCATACCAAACATAAGTGAGGTGATACAAATGCACTTGAGTTGTTCTTTATCATAACATGTAAACATGGCAAAAATTATCTTGCTAAAATCTATTCTTTTCTAATTAAATTAATAATTTTAATTTTAGAATTTTGCAAATAATAAATTTACAAAACTGATATTTACTTTTTATTTTTTTATTAGAGTTTTACCAATAATAAATTTATAGTAAAAATGAATTTTGATTTAAGTGATATATAGTTGAGAGATTGGTTAAAAATGAACTTGTAAAGTTATATTTAAAAATTATAATTTTGAGATTTAAAATATATTATTTAATAAAAATTGATGTGTTATGTGTGTATATATGATTGTAAGCATATAATATTGTGCATAATATTATGTGTTTTAAACAAATTGAAGGTTATTAAATTTTGATGTTTAATAACACAATATTTTTAAAAATATTGTATAATTACAATATAAATTATTTATTACTATTTATTATTATTATTATTTAAATTTATTAATTTGATACTTTTATGTTATAAAATATGAATATAGTGACTGATACAAATTTTTCTTGAGCTTTCCTTCTCATAACATGTAAACATGGCCAAAGATATCTTCCGTAGATAGAGGTCTATTATTTTCTAATTA
>APFE030327823.1:0-26979 GCA_000404065.3 Pinus taeda | reverse complement strand
CCACTTGTTAATTACAACTAGGAACCTGCAGTGTAGCATTGTTTGATTGTTGCTAGACCCCCTTTGGGCTAGTAGGGATCGCCTCTATCCATAGAGGGGATTTACCTCTCCAACAATATGTCAACACCACCATGATGAATTATTGGTCAGTGATATAGACCATTATCAAATGCAAGGGGACCCACTAATGATGAAAATGATCCCTAAGCTACCTAGCACAATCCATTCAAAATGAATAGATAAGTTGATGTTGAACACCCATGGACTTGACAGGTCAGGAATCAATGAAGAAAAATCACTATTGATTGCAAGGAAACCTATCATTGAGAATTGCAAGCTCCAAGGTAATATTTCTTTTTAGACCCTAGTCCTAGTTAATGAGTTGATCTTAATAGGAGGAGATTCATCAAAGGCGGGCCTTGATGTATCTCTCAACAATTGACATGAAACAAATTGAGAGATGATGTGAAGAGATGAAGTTTTCAAGTACAAATGGTGCAAGAATGGTCAACATAAAATGTCAAAAAGGACTATATATGATCAACTAAGGGTTATAAAGTGACTTGGAAGCATTGACTGATTAGCACCATGTGATATCATTTGACAATACATGAGGCATTGAAGTGTGCTCCATAATGATTGGAAGAATAACTAGTTGGAGGAGTAAAATATGGCATATGTATGGTATGGATCTTAGGAAAGTTATAACCCATGTGTAGGATAGTAATGCAAATAGGTTCCATGTTCAAGGATGACGTGATTGCCTCTAGAATGTTTTGTAAATACACTATAATATTCCACCCCTTTGTATATCTTTTGAATATTATCGAACACAAAAGAAAAAACAAGAATGATCGATACTATCCTTTTTGTTTAGTTTTAATGAGCCTGGAAAATAGATAAAAGGATACTCAATATGGTGTCCCTTTTGTGAGGTTTTAACAAGCCCGAAAAAAAGAGGTAAAAGTGTGTTTAGTGAAGTGTCTCCTTCATGGTTTAACAAGCTTGGAAAGATATAGTAGTATGCTTCGTACCCTTCTTATTTCTTTTCCAAGGAATGAAATCCACCTCCCTCTAAGCTCAAGGGATAGAGTAAAGTTTCTAGTACTAGGACAACCCACAGGTATACTCACTTAATATTTCACAAGGCTTGAAACCATTACAAAAATATTCATCAAGGAATTATAGCTCATCATGTCACTGACAGGGATTTGAACCTAGGTGGGGAAGATAACAACCATTACACTCAACAACTCGAGATAAGCCCAATTGAGAATGGTATCCTTCTCATTATTTTAATGAATTAGAGAAATGGAGAAGAGTAAGTTTGTCATATTTCTGTTTTTAATGAGCATGAGAAGAATGCAAAGGAATCTTATCTTGGAGAAAGAGTGGTATAAATTGGAAGAATCTATTTTTGGAGTTTCAAAATCTTTATGTGATGGATCCAGAATATATATCTCAAATTAACTCTACTCACAGAAGCCTCCATTTAGTAATATATTTCAAATATGGTAAAACCGCCCTAAGTAGGATGACACAGAGGATGGCAAGGGAAACCCAATAATTACATCAATCTCTCTAAGAAGGGAGAATTATCTAGCATAAGGATGTTAACCATGTCTTCCCTTAATAGGGTCTCTTTATATAGACTTCTCACACACATATATATATAATATGTATAAGAACCATGAAAAGATGTGAATTATGCATAGCACTTATTCAAATAGAGCCCATTGTGAAGCTATGATAAGGAATTATCATTATAATTGGCTAATTCATAGGTCCTTCATAGCGCATATTTAACAATGTAAGGTCCATGCCAAAAAGGTTCTATCTTTCCTACACCTAATTTGTCATGGTCCTGATCATATACTAGAACCAAGTCACCTTCCACAAAGACACAAGGTTGAACTGACTTATCATATTGGGCTTTCGCACATTTTTTATTAGTCTCATTGGCCATGGCTACATAACAATGTTGTTTGTCAAGATATGTCAAATATAAGAGATGGTGTTCCTTAGTAGAGGTGATGGCTAAGAGTCCTACAATAGGTTTTAATGACAAAATTTCAAATTCAACTAGTATTACAACCTATACTCCATAGACCAAGTGTAAAGGAGTGAAGCTAGTAGTTGTTTTCGTTGAGGTTTGGTAGGCCCATAATGTGGAAATGATCATTAAATTCCAATTAATTTAGTGATTATCAACCATCCTTAATATCAAGTTTTTCATTACATGATTAATAACATCCACTTGTTAGCATGGAAATAATAGGGTGTTGAGTGTTCATGACAAAAACAAAACTCGGCTGCTAGTTATGTCATCATTTTGTTGTGAAAGTAAGATCCATGGTCCATAAAAATCACCTTGGGAATGCCAAAGCTAGAAATGATATGGTTAAAGATGAAAATTTATGTGGTAGTGCCATATTCAGAGAAGGCAGACATAGACTCAACCCATCGAGTGAAGCAGTATACGATGAGGATGATGTACCCATGTTTATTGGCCGAAGTAGGTTTGCACTACATAAAATATATGCCATATTTAGCAAAAGTTCCAATAACAACCATAGGATGGAGTGAATTAGATGAGTACCACATTGATGCAATATCAAATTAACTCCGTGGAAATGCAAAGTATCGTTGATAATAAAATATTGGCTATCCTAATGATGTATACACTAATGCTCATCATAATATATTTGATACTAAGAGCATTCAGTTTGGAGATATAATAAAACATATACATATGAAGGGTCAATTGAGCTAAAGAGGAATAATGACTCATCATAGAATGAAACATCAATCATGGTTCCTTCAAAGGATCAAGAAATATCAAAATTTAATTTTATGATAGCCAAACACTTCTTAGACTTGGAAACGACAAACTCCAAATCAAACTCTTGTAGGATAACAATACTTTTTTAGAATTTACCCCCAATGGGGTTGGAATCTATGATCACGTTAGTATTATGCATGATTATGTAATGCCATAAACGTTGGACAACATAAACAGTTTCCAAGGAAAAAAATTCAATGTGTGAATATTGAAGCTTGGGACCTAGGAGGCCTTTGCTAAAGTAGTAAATGATGTGTTCATTATGCATCTCATCCTCATAGATGAGAACCATACCAATGGTTGATTTATAGGCTATGAGATAAAGTCCTGAGTATAGTTAGGAGGGATTAATAATGGAAAGCTTTCTTTAAAGCATTGAAATATCTTTGTGCTTGCCCATTCCACATGAAAGGTGCATCTTTTACCAACAATCGCATAAATCCTTTCATTATCTGAGCATAGTTAGCAATGCTTTAAAGAAACTTTGAAATTGGTGGAGAGTATTAGGAGGATGTAAGTTGATGATTTCATCGACCTTCAAGGAATCAACCATGATCCTATGGTTGGACACAATGAAGCTAAGTAACCCCTCAGACACCATGCAAAATACACACTTGTGTGGGTTCAAATGAATGTTACAGAATCGATTTCAAAGAAACATCATTCATAGATGGGAATGATGATCCTCACATTGTTGTGAATGAGCAACAAGGTCATCCAAATATTCCTCCACTATATGTTTGACGTCATGAAAAGTGTAGGACATGGCCTATTAGAAAGTAGCTCCAATATTTTCAAGGCCAAAAAGAATTTCCTACAAATTAACATACCCAAAGGGTAGACAAAGAAAAAACTTATATTGATCTTTTGGTTTGATTTGTAATTGATTATAGCCATAGAAACCATTCATAACAATAAGTTTTCAATCTCGACACACTCATCAATAATTTGACCGATGAATGGGGTTAGATAATTATCCTTAGGACATCCCTTGCTCAAATCCCTATATTCAACATAACTTCTATTGGTACCATGTTTTTCATAACGAAAATGACATTATATACCAACTTTTGTTAAGGGAAATGGATAAATAAAGCCAACCTTTAAAAGTTGTTCATCCTCTGCTTTAATAAGAGTCTCCTTACGAGGGTGCACTATCTTGGGCCTTTGTTAAACTAGTTTGGATCCATCATATGCTTTAATATTGTTTATAATACGATGGTAAATTCTCAACATCTCTCCATAGGAACAAGCGAACAAATCATTGAATTATTTGAATGCAATGGTATAGATTTTAATTTCTCAAGGGTTACAATCCAAATCTATTAGGATATGTTTCATGATATCTAGTTTCAAAGCAATTTTGATGGGTATAGTTTTCAGAATATTTTCCAAATTTCTCTTTTGAGAAAACATCATGTGGTATGATGGGGGACTAGGACCACTTAACAATGCCAAAAGATACCAGGATTTTTTGTGAGTCATACAATGGTTCCACTCTGGGAAGTAACAACAACCAATGATGAAGCTCCTCCCAAGGATGATTTGGACCGACAAACCTCCATGATAGCTTCATAGATAAGAATTTTATGACTAAGGAGGTTATGAGAATGTGGAGAATAAATTACCCAAATGGAAAAGGGATAATCATTGAGATCCTAAACCTGAATGACACTCAAATCATTGTTAGCATATGTCAACTAGACTCTCGATAGGAAAACTCAACTAGGAAAAACATTTTCTTGCTATTTGAGTCTACATCCAAAGGATATGGTACCACCTAGGGTCATTGAATTGATGGGATCCAATGGTAATGGAATAGATAATATGCATGGCAGCAACAATAGTAGTAGTATTATTGGGTGGGGCCATTGAGAAAAGCTCTTATCAACGATGAGTTCTTAAATAGACCCACACCTACAATTGAATAGTTTGAATGGGTATCGCGAACAAATGACACCATAGTGCTAGTAGTGGTAGCCCTAATATTCATGCAATATGAAAGTTGATCAATGATAACTATATTTCCTTTATGGGAAAAGAGAAAAATGTGAAATATTGATTGCACAATAACAATCATGGCATAAGACCAATTGTTCCTTGGAGCAGATTATACTCAAGTAGGGAATTGACTACCTCTACATCAACGAGATGATTACCCCCCCAAGATCGATAAAAAATAATAGGAGAACTCCCTTAGGTAAAAAAGTGTGGCCATCAAAAACTTGGAGCGTATTATTTAATTGAAAAAGTGTCAGATAATCAATAGTGTTCTAATAAGATGAGGCCATGATACAAGTGGAGGATCCCTCATCCACGAGAGTGTAGTAAATATCCTTATTGATGGGATAATTGGTATCAAATTGGATTAACATCAATTGTAATCATATTAGACTCTAACGGATCAACCCCTCTAATGGAAGTCAACAAGGCTTTGTGTTAGACATGACAACTTTGCAAAACCTCCAAGGTAGGCATGACACGTGGTGCTTGTTCTAAATTCTTGACAATACTATAGTTTTGAGTAGGCATAGCATTGGTATTATGTTTCAACTGATGGAGAACATCCTTAGGTGGGAAAATCACTATCTCTAAAGGATTATCTATCAAGTGAGTTCCATAAGATGGAGTGGGGATGATAGAGTCCTTGGATGACTAGCTACTCTTAGGAGTCCCATAAAGTTTCACTCTTGTTGTCAAATTCACTACTCATTGCATATAAGAATGTGTGATGTTCCTCTTTGGGTATTTTTCCCCACCATGCACCTAGGTGGAGGAGGGGAGTAGTTTGCAGTCATTTGTTGTTTTTGTTGGGAAAGGAATGCATTTTTCAAAGAAACAAGTTGTTTCCTAATGGGTTGTTGTGTGAAAAAGTAATGAATCTCATCCATATGTGGCCATTTATGAGTAAGATGGTGTTCTTGGAAAATATTGCATGGGAATTTGACCTTTGGTTTCTTATCATTCATGCCCCCACTCGTGATGGTTTGGGTTTGTATATTCCCTTGAGCATTTTTGGAAGTATTCTTCTATTTACTCTTCTTTTTACCACTACGTTGCACAAGATTTTGCAGTCGTGTGTATCACTGAATACACCTTGGTGGTATATGTAGCTTATTAGGAGTTGGGCACAATAGTTGGGGCTTGTTAGGTCACAATCATTTTTCCCAACTAAGCAACTAAATTTCTCAAAGTGTTTGTGGATATGGAGCCAACCACACCAATGGCATGTGGTCATGATTCTAAATGAGGTAGATTCGTTGATGGGAGGGGAGAATTTGGGATAATGTCATTCAAGGTGCTTGACTAGGAGTAAATGAAGTCAATATGTTGGGCATGTAAAATATCTTGGTCCTTAGTAGAAGCCTTGGCCATAGTGACATCCTTAGTGAAGTGATGTAGCATGGATAAGGTGAACCAATATTTCAACAATTAGTCAGCAATCTTGGTCTTGATCAGTCACTTACATTGCCTCCACTCATGAATATGATAAGAAATGTGGGTGGAAGTGTGTAGAATTTTTGTAGAATTTTTCCTACAAATCAACTAGCTCTGATACCATGTAGAGTTTTTTCTACAAATCAGCTAGCTCTTATACCATGTAGAAATTCCCACTATAGATCACCTGGTAATGCAATGTACTAAAGCAAAACACTTGATCTACTTCTACAACCAATTTAGCGGAAGCTTAATGAACATGAGCAACATCAATAAGAACACATATAACTGAAAAGGAGAAATCAAACACACATAACACAAGATATATCCAGGGGAAAACACTAGCAGAATACCCCAACCATGTATTATCAATCAAGTGGAAATCCTCTTCACAATACAAAAAGAATCAACTCTCAAGCTATCCTTCTCTCTTTGTACCCTGATGATCTTCAATCAGAATATGAAAATCATGGACTACCTAGGCCTCAATATATAGGCCACAAGTCCTCCAATCTCCTATAATAGATCCTTCTCCATGCAAGGAATATTTACTAGAAATATCCAAGCATCTAATAGTACATTGTCCCATATCTGATCTCAACTGGGTCTCTGTCTAAACTGACATGCATTAGTTATCCATGAGGGAATGCTCAATTATCTGAAATAATAGTTGTCACATGCATGCAAGCATTACCAAACTATATTTCATTAATTTAAGAACTTGTTAAATTAATCTAACTGGACTTGACTAAGTCAACTAATCCTCTCATTATAGAACTGAACCTTATCTCCTTTAATCAAGGGATAAATTCCTAAATCAAGGGAGAAAATAATTGCATGATCGCACAAAGACTTCAGGTTTAATTTTCCATAATTAATTAACTCATGGAGATTAGTTAATTAATATTTTAAACTATTGTTAAGACCAAAATTAATTTTACTTCCTATAGATAGACTAGGGACTACTATAAATAAGAAGGGACCCAGAAATTCTATTTTTATAACTTTCTATTTTTAGCAGTTTCACCTCTCACCCAATGTGGCCAATGACCTCGCTGGCCAAACTGCTATTTTTAGTAGGTCTATTTTTAGCACATTCTAAATTTAGCATTTCTTGTTGCACACTTTTCAACACTCCCTCTCAACAAGAAAGACTTTCTTTCGAACCCGATCCTGTAACTCTGAAATGTTCTTCATGCAACACATCTACCCGGTCCACTTGCTCCCACAACACTTGGAACAAAAACACTCCCAACTGACCACTCTGTTGGGCTAGGAACATACTCTGATGTTGAAGCTCTACCTATTGTTGACAAGTGCTCCCTCTCTGACATTTGTGCTACTGCAACATCTCCATGTATCTCGCACCATTGCACACCTCTCTGTGCCACCTAGCACAGTGCAAAACACTTGTGCCTCTCGCATTTATGCAGCCTGCTAGCTATGTGCTGTCCTGGGATTCCCTGCACTGTCGCTCTATTTGTCGCTCCATCCGAATCTGTCTCTACCCAATCAGTCAGTTCTTGCTACTCCACATCGGGGATCCTATAGCAAGGTCTCATCCAAGAGGTTAGGTACCTCAAGGATCCTACCCCTCCTCCTTGGGACGATCACTCTATATTTCCCCACCTCCTACCTGGAGGTATGGCTGCATGTGATCCCTCTGCCCCCCTGGCTCAAAGTTTCCCCTACTGGAGGTCTCTGCATGAGTAGATGTCTCTACTCGATCTCCTCTCAGCTTCTCTAGTTGTGGTTGCTCCACAACTTCTTGAAGCTATTGCACCAATCGTGGCTCCTCCACAATTGTCTGAGACTTCTTCTGGTGTTGCATGTTGAGAGGTAATTTACTCTCCCTCTCAACCACCAAGTATCTAACCTTTGCCTTTCTCTTCCAGGCTTTGCATGCATCTTGTACCTCAAGTGCATACAGGTTCTTGGCTAGCACACCAATCTATTTCCACTTTCCCGTCGTCACGAAATTTTCTAGAAAAAGCGCTGATTTTAAATCGCAATATCTCCCTCATCCGAACTCTGATTTAGCCGATTTTTTTTTTTGGGTATTTTTCGGCAAGGAATCCAAATCTGCTATTTATTTCTGAAAATTTTTTACAAAAATTTTCAGATCTGCTCTGCAAACTCTCAGCCCAAAACTCAAAACTTTGAAATCTCCTCTCAGTATACTGTTCTTGCTTGATCACTTGTGCTTCAATACCATGTAGAATTTTTTCTACAAATCAGCTAGCTCTGATACCATGTAGAATTTTTGTAGAATTTATCCTACAAATCAACTAGCTCTGAGTTTTTTCTACAAATCAGCTAGCACTGATACCATGTAGAAATTCCCACTGTAGATCACCTGGTAATGCAATGTACTAAAGCAAAACACTTGATCTACTTCTACAACCAATTTAGTGGAAGCTTAACGAACATGAGCAACATCAATAAGAACACATATAACTGATATGGAGAAATCGAACACACATAACACAAGATATATCCAGGGGAAAGCACCAGCATAAAACCCCAACCATGTATTATCAATCAAGTGGAAATCCTCTTCACAATACAAAAAGAATAAGCTCTCAAGCTATCCTTCTCTCTTTGTACTCTGATGATCTTCAATTAGAAGATGAAAATCATGGACTACCTAGGCCTCAATATATAGGCCACAAGTCCTCCAATCTCCTATAAAAAATCCTTCTCCATGTAAGGAATACTTAATAGAAATATCCAAGCATCGATAGTACACTGCCCCACATCTGATCTCAACTGGGTCTCTATTTGAACTGACATGCATCAGTTATCCATGAGGGAATGCTCAGTTATCTGAAATAATAGTTGTTACATGCATGCAAGCATTAACAAACTATATTTCATTAATTTAACAACTTGTTAAATTAATCTAACTGGACTTGACTAAGTCAACTGATCCTCTCATTATAGAATTGAATCTTATCTCCTTTAATCAAGGGATAAATTCCTAAATCAAGGGAGAAAATAATTGCATGATCTCACAAAGAATTCAAGTTTAATTTTCCATAATTAATTAACTCATGGAGATTAATTAATTGATATTTTAAACCGCTGTTAAGACCAAAATTAATTTTACTTCCTATAGATAGACTAGGGACTGCTATAAATAGGAAGGCACCTAGAAATGCTATTTTTAGTAGTTTCACCTCTCACCTAATGTGGCCAACGACCTCGCTGGTCAAACTGTTATTTTTAGACATGCTACTTTTAGCAGGTCTATTTTTAGCACATTCTAAATTTAGCATTTCTTGTTGCACACTTTTCAACACTCCCTCTAAACAAGAAAGGCTTCCTCTCGAGCCCGATCATGTAACTCTAAAATGTTCTGCATGCAACACATCTACCCGGTCCACTTGCTCCAACAACACTTGGAACAAAAACACTCCCAACTGACCACTCTGTTGGGCTAGGAACATACTCTGATGCTGAAGCTCTACCTGTTGCTGACAAGTGCTCCCTCTTTGATATCTGCGCTACTGTAACATCTCCATGCATCTCATACCATTGCACACCTCTTTGTGCCACCTAGCACTGTGCAAAACACTTGTGCCTCTCGCATTGCTGCAGCCTGCTAGCTATGCACTGTACTGGGATTCCCTACACTGTCACTCTCTCTGCCACTCCATCCGCATCTGTCTCTACCCAATCAGTCAGTTCCTGCTATTCCACATTGGGGCTCCTGTAGCAAGGTCTCATCCAATAGGTTGGGTACCTCAAGGATCATGCCCCTCCTCCTTGGGACGATCACTCTATATTGCCCCACCTCCTACATGGAGGTATGGCTCTATGTGATCCCTCTGCCCACCTGGCTCAAAGTTTCCCCCTACTGGAGGTCTCTGCATGAAGTAGATGTCTCTACTCAATCGTCTCTTAGCTTCTCTAGTTGTGGTTGCTCCACAACCTCCTGAAGCTACTACACCAATCGTGGCTCCTCCACAATTGTCTGAGACTTCTTCTAGCGTTGCATGTTGAGAGGTAATTTACTCTCCCTCTCAACCACCAAGTATCTAACCTTTGCCTTACTCTTCAAGGCTTTGCATGCATCTTGTACCTCAAGTGCATACAGGTTCTTGGCTAGCACACCAATCTATTTCCACTTTCCTGTCGTCACAAAATTTTCTAGAAAAAGAGCTGATTTTAAATCGCGATATCTCCCTATATCTGAACTCCAATTCAGCTGATCTTTTTTTTTATTTTGGGTATTTTTCTACAAGGAATCCAAATTTTCTATTTATTTCTGAAAATTTTGTACAAAAATTTTCAAATCTGCTCTGCAAACTCTCAGCCCAAAACTCAAAACTTTGAAATCTCCTCTCAGTATATTGTTCTTGCTTGATCACTTGCACTCCAATACCATGTAGAATTTTGTAGATTTTTCCTACAAATCAGCTAGCTCTGATACCATGTAGAATTTTTGTAGAATTTTTCCTACAAATCAACTAGCTCTGATACCATGTAGAGTTTTTTCTACAAATCAGCTAGCTCTTATACCATGTATAAATTCCCACTGTAGATCACCTGGTAATGCAATGTACTAAAGAAAAACACTTGATCTACTTCTACAACCAATTTAGCGGAAGCTTAATGAACATGAGCAACATCAATAAGAACACATATAACTGAAAAGGAGAAATCAAACACACATAACACAAGATATATTCAAGGGAAAGCACCAGCATAAAACCCCAACCATGTATTATCAATCAAGTGGAAATCCTCTTCACAATACAAAACGAATGAGCTCTCAAGCTATTCTTCTCTCTCTGTACTCTGATGATCTTCAATCAGAAGATGAAAATCATGGACTACCTAGGCCTCAATATATAGGCCACAAGTCCTCCAATCTCCTATAATAGATCCTTCTCCATGCAAGGAATACTAACTAGAAATATCCAAGCATCTGATAGTACATTGTCCCACATGTGATCTCAACTAGGTCTCTGTCTGAACTGACATGCATTAGTTATCCATGAGGGAATGCTCAGTTATCTGAAATAATAGTTGTCACATGCATGCAAGCATTAACAAACTATATTTCATTAATTTAAGAACTTGTTAAATTAATCTAACTTGACTTGACTAAGTCAACTAATCCTCTCATTATAGAACTGAACCTTATCTCCTTTAATCAAGGGATAAATTCCTAAATCAAGGGAGAAAATAATTGCGTGATCTCACAAAGACTCCAAGTTTAATTTTCCATAATTAATTAACTCATGGAGATTAATTAATTAATATTTTAAATTGTTGTTAAGACCAAATTCGTTTTTACTTCCTATAGTTAGACTAGGGACTGCTATAAATAGGAAGGGACCCAGAAATGCTATTTTTTAGAACTTTCTATTTTTAGCAGTTTCACCTCTCACCCAATGTGGCCAATGACCTCACTAGCCAAACTGCTATTTTTAGACATACTATTTTTAGCAGGTCTATTTTTAGCACATTCTAAATTTAGCATTTCTTGTTGCACAATTTTCAACAAAGTGTCCTACCTAAATGTAAATAGGAGATCGGTACTGATCTCTTGTTATAAAGGTAACTGGAAGAGGTTTATAAATATTTGTGCCAAGGTCACATAATCATGATAAGATGTCCATATATCAAGTTCAATATATCATTTAGTAGCATCACCAATTAAGGTTTGTTGAAAGAGACACAATTGAATATTGCCATCAACCAAAGAATTGGATGAACACCGCAAGTGGTATATGGTATCATGTGTTTTTGAGTTCTCTATTAGTTTTCTATTAAATTTTGGAACGTCAGAGGGTAATTTAACAAGCATTGGTGGGCACCATGGGTCATGGAAAATGGGGTCATTTGTAAGTTTTTCCAGATCTATCAATTTGAGAGAAGAAAGAAATGGAATTCAATTTTGATCAAATGGGTTTGGAGGTAAAAAGTGTACTCTAGATGGACATTGTGGATCCTCCCCCATTGCACAGTTTTTAGAGGTATTATCAAAAGGATGAGTATTCCTAGGGTTTTGAGACCCTAGTCCAAACGAGATGGAAAATTTTAATACCCACTAGGGGTCATAGTTGCCAAAGGTATCATCGAAAAGATGGGTAGTCCCAAGGTTTTGAGGCCTTGGACCAAACATGGTGTAAAAGGGATTATTTCCCCTAAGGACAAATGAAATCCCAAAAACATGGTTATGTAAGAGACTATATTTGGTTCTAGAAGAAGGACCTACCAAAGTGCACCCAAAGTGAAAACAACCCCGTATGTAGGAACATTTGTGGAAAACGTGGTACTAGCGGAAACACTCCCCACTAAGAGTTTGGACCCCATAGAGGTCGCTTGGCCTCTAGGGAATGTCATTCCTCCTAATGATGTATTACCCCAAGGGGTTATATATAACCCTTTGAAAACATTACCACCTCCAAATATATGGGGAACATGCGTAGGCCCCTTAGGAAGATTCCTTGTAGATGAATTTCTCAAACTCGAAAAATGTATATTAACTGTAGGGATGGCATCACTAGGAAAGAACCACCCAAATGTAGGTTGTAATGTTTGAATTTCTTCCACACTGAATACAAACTCAGTGGGGAGAAGGGACACTAAAAGACTAGGGATACTAACTAGAGTTTTAGAAGCAACCAGTGTTATGCCCCAAATAGAGAATGGGGATGTGAAATATGTGGAACGAGTTGGACCAATCACACTAGTTAAAGGAAATGAGAACATCAAAATAGATATCCCTAAGTCATATGGAAAATATTACTCAACCTCTCTCATTGTTGAGGCTCCACTCTCACTAGCCATTAGATAAGAGAATAAGTAAAAAGGATTTTGAAGGTTAGCACTCACCTAAATAAGTATAGTGTCTAGAGGATAAGTCAACGGTGGATTTTCATTTCCTAGTAGAATTTCCTCCACTACTTCAAGAATAAAATGTTCTTCCCACTCTGAGCTAAAAACAACCCTCATAGGATCTATTATTTCCAGATTTATTGTATGTCTCTATGGTGGTGGGCCTTCCTCTTTTAGAGGAAGTGTTTTGAATTTTTTGAGATTAAAAAACAATTTGGTAAGCCATGATGAATATAATATAAATTTAATTAATTACAAAAGACACCCTTATGCCTAACTAAAATCAAAACAAAGAACATATCCCTGTTAAAAATATAAGAGATAACAACATGAAAACCAAAGGATACATGGGCCTTTGAAAGATCAGTCGGGGATGATGAAAACCTAGGTCCAACTAATGAAGGTAATAAAAATAATTATGCTAACCTCCCTATACCAACCTTTACCAGCATAAATGATGTTCTATGAATGATATCAAGTGTCACCCCTTAGAGTATTAATATGGTGATATATCAATCTATCTCTAGTACTCAGGCACTTCCCATCACAATCACCTATCTAGGATCACTAGAGAATGGAAACTAGGTACCACTTCACAATCAAATGAATGGAGGGATAGTTGTGGGTCAAAACCACATGCATGGATAAGGAAACTAAGCTTTAAAACTATATGAGAGATTATTCACAGTGAAGCCATCCCCTTAAGATCTCCCTAGACATGCATTATTCAACAAGCACCAAAAAATAAATGAAGAGGGGATAATATCTCCACTTTCCCCAATGAAATCTTGTGCTAAACTCCTGTGTTAGAGGAGATTCCAAACAAACAATCTATGTAATAATGTGTTTTTTCACTCTCTAATGATATCTAGTTACAGTTTTGTGGCTTTGAAGATTTCCTCTCCAATCCTATTTTAAGGCCCTACACCCTAAACTATGTTGGTTTGTTATAAACAAAAGATGATATAAATAGCTTTTATTAGAACTTATATTTTAATGATTGTTGTTACTCAAAGGATATAGAGGGATACTTTTATTGTGTTTTAAAAGATTCTTTACCAATCCTAAAAATGGAAACTACATGCAAGATGTAATTCTTGTAATTGAAAGAGTTGTATTTAAGAAAAATAAGAGAGGTCTTTGCATTTTCTAAATGATAAAAGCAACATCATACTCTCTCCATGGTCACTCAAGACATCTAAATTTTCAAAATAAACCAATCACTATTTTGTTTATTCAATCCAAGAGCACCAATGAAACTTGCAAAACAAAAGAAATCAAAAGCAATAAACAAACTTTTTGTTGATGAGGAAAAATAATTTCATTTTTCTTTCAAATGAAAGTAAAAAAATTTAGAGTAGAAATTTTTGAGGGCATAAGAGCACTAAATATCTCTTAAAATATGTCATATTGTATATCAAAAGAAAGATAATAAATTTTACTACCCTTTTGTTTTGATGGGGATTAGAGGTCCCTATCAAAACATATTAAATCTATGTTGTCATCATGAAATATGAGAAAAATAGGTGATTCTCAATCAACAATATCTTTATGATTCAAACATCATTTGGAAATTTTATTTTAAAACTAGGCTGAAATTTCAAGGATAATTTACATTTGTTTGTGTTTCATTAGACAAAAAGTTCATAATTTGATCTCGAACGTGCGACCTACTTTTTCCGTTTTTTGTTTTTGTTTTTTATTCAATTTTAAAGGCATAAATCTAATGGATCAAGGGTGGATCTAGCTCAAAAACAATGGAAAAAGATAGAAAATACCAAGAAAGACCAAAAAAAACAAACAAACCAATTTCTACTTAGAAGTTGAGGACAAATCCCTAGTATGTCCGTCAATTTTGTTTGCATAAAATTCTCTCTTGGAAAAGGAGTTGTTCCTCCATTGATCTTGCTCCTAGATAAGAGACAATTATGCAACATTGCTTATAAGATTTCCTTAAATCTTCTACATCATTCAATTCATATTCATGGAAAATATGAGTGGGTAATTGACATACCTTCATCATTGCTTGACGGTGTGGGTTTCAGCCAAATTAGTTATGGAAGACCTTGCTCTAGCTTAAGAGACCCTACTCGTGTGGTCAATTCCTATACTCAACACACATCACCAATCAAACAAGAAACATATCGTCTCCAAATGAAAAATTATTAGAGCAATAATATTGAGCTAGCTAGAACATGAGAGCACATTTATATCCAATCATCAAGTATAACACACAATACTAGAATGAATATCTATCCATCTATCTATATGTGTGTGTGTGTGTGTGTGCGCACGTGTAAACAAAATGACAATTGTCTATAAATATACCTTGGTGTAAGATTGTTCTTCCTTTGTTTCCTTGGATTCTTGTCCTCATTGGCTTAATTGGATATGATCATGCTCAACATAGCAATATAGTGAAGTGTTTCCAGTAAATTCAGCAAGAAAAGGATGTTAATTGTCTCTCCTCTTGGAACAGTCTCTTTATTTAGGCTTGTCATGTATTTATGATGTCAACAAGAAACACTTGATACAGTAATGTATTGTAATGAAGTTAATGTAATGTCTTGCATGGTATGAAAGTGTCTGGGACTAGGTGTTGATGGTCTCAAGTTGTGTTGTAGGCCTGGGTTGATGGATTTGAGATTTCCAAGCTTAACAACATCTATTTTGGCTTGTCTCTTCAAGACTGAGTAGATTTCATAATTTGCATTGGATTGCTTCACTTAGCATATGTAATTGCTCTGGATTTCCTTTATGTGCACAAATTCCTATAGGTGGAGAACCCATGATCATGTGCATGCACGAACAAAACCACAGGCATTTTATTTGGTAATCTCCCATGGTAATCACTCCACTAAGTCAATGCCTATTAGAACACATCCAATATGTGTGATTAAGCTTGAAGAAGTCTTTCATTTATTAACAGAGATGGTGGATCAAGTTAATTAGAAAATTCAATGTATTGGATTGGATCAACAACGTATGAACAAGGGTTTTGGTTCTTTGTTTATCTGTGAAATTATTGTATAATCCTCCAAAGCATATCTATATGCTAAAGCTTTGTAAAGTAGAGGTTCAATCCATTGAGAGTTTGAGATATTGTAATGTAGTGTGAGCAAAAGAGGACTGAACATTGCACAATGCCTATAGTAGCTTATTGAAGGAGATCAAAATTATTATAGATATTGTTGAGCTTGTCATAGTCAATATTTTATGCAAGGTGTGAAGTTTTGGAGTGAAGAGAGTGTTGATGAATTATATCCATCTTGTATTTTTTGATGAGTCATCTCAAAGAGGCAGTAGAAGGGTTTTTTGTAGGGTCTCTAATTAATTGTTATATGATGTTTCTTGTATTGGTCTAGAGATAAATTTGCATTGCCTTTGGAAATATTTTTTAGGATTATATTTGTAGAGTTTGAGGCCTCAAGAAAGTGGGGGCTGGCTAAGTTATTGAAGAGGTGGTTTCTATTAGCTGGTGGAGGCCAACAAATCTTGTAGAGGAGTGGTTGCTCCTAGCTAGTTGGGGATAGCATATCAATGTCAATGAGAATATTGATTAATATGATAAAGAGAAGAATAAAATAAGTACGATGGTTTTTCTCCCCTTGAGGGTTTCCACGTTATATACTTGTGTTCTTGTGTTTTGATGATTGTGCTCTTAATGATGTATCTTTTGATTAATTATTTTAGTTTTTAGCAGACTTAAAATTGTTAAAATTTCCATCAATACTAATTAACCCCCCCATCCTTTTAGTATTGATTCATCCCAACAATTGGTATTAGAGCTAGCTCCTTCGAATGTAGCTTAACCGTTGGAAGGAGACGTAAAGGTGATCATGGCCTCTCAAGAATCCAAAGTGCCTATAATTTTTGGAGAAAACTATGCTCTATGGAAACTAAGGATGGAGGCATATCTAATGAATTTGGATTGTGATGTCTGGGAAACTACTGTGTCAGGATATATAATTCCTGCTACTCTTCCTACAAATCTTGATGGAAAGAAGATCTACAGAAATAATGTGAAGGCAAAAAATGTCATTGTGACTTGACTCAATGAAACTAGAATCATTAAAGTAATGCATTGCAAGTCAACAAAGGACATCTAGGATAAACTCTAGAATAACTATGAAGGAAATGAAAAAGTGAAGAAGGAAAAGAATCAGACTTACAAAATGAGGTTTGAGAGCATGAAGATGAGAGAAGATGGAATTATTGGTGAATACTTTCATAGAGTTGAGGAAGTTGCAAACATGATCAAAGGTATAGATGAGGAGCACAAAGATGAAATGGTCATTTAGAAAATCTTGAGATCCCTGCCAATGAGGTTCAATGCAAAAATTTTGTCCATTGAATAAATGCATGATTTAAGTTCCCTCACTATGGAACAAATCCTTGGGACCCTCATTGCATATGATATGTGAATTGGAGAAGAAATATCAAAATCTAGATAAACAACCTTCAAGGTATCTAAGAAATTCGAGGATTAGCATGAATTAAACCTAGAAATGGCCCAATTCATTAGGAAGTTGAAAGGGGAGTCCGGAAATACAAGGGTAAATCCCTTTCAAAGGTTTTGATTATCGAAGTGTTGGAAATTTTTCATCACATTGTCCCTACACAAGAGTAGAGAAGGAGGACAATCAAGAGGAAGTGAATCCCAAGAGTAAGTTCCAAAAGTATGAAAAGGGTAAAGCTCAAAAGAAAAAAATATTTTAGTCCAAAGAAGAGCGTGATTCTCTAGAAGCTAGCAGCAATCCCTCATTTGAGGAGGAGCATGAAGAGTGTCTTCTCATGGACCTTGCATCCAAGGATGAATCATATTTTGAAGGTGTAGTGGACTATGAAGGAGAGCTCATCAGTGCATTGTATGAGCTGAAAAAGGCCAGGAAGAAGAATAAACCACTAAAAGAACAACTACCGAAAATGAAACAAAGAATGTATCATTTTGTTGATGAATCTTTAAAATCACAACTAGAAAAGGTTAAATAATTAAAGAGATTTTGATCCTGTTGGGTTGTGTTATATTCTTTCCACAACTAGCCCCCCCAGTTAACCAGGGGATTAGAGGGGGGTGGATCCCCCCCTTCGAGCGGGGGGGTAAGGGGGTCTAAGGGGGCTGGGTAGCCCCACTCTACGGGGTCTAGGGCAGTGCCCAGGGGAATTTTTTTTTGGACCCTATATTAAGTGGGGCGAACCTACCTATGGTTTTGTGCATGGTTTTTGCACATGGTTTTGGGTGTGATGGTTTTCGGTCCATGGTATTGGATGCTTCGGCATGTATAAATATGTATTGTAACACTGAAAGGAATAGAATGAAAAATCAATCTAGTAGTCCCAGTTTTGGGTTCTAGGGGAAAATCTCTGTGTATATGTGCTTTATGTGTTATGCTCTCGCATTGTTTATTTTTTGCGTTTTAGAATTCATATGCAGGTAATTTCTATATGGGATTAAAACCTACATTTGGTATCAGAGTTGTTTTGGCTTCAAGGGGACGCCTTTGTTGTTGAGGGCTTTCACTCAGGCCTATGGTAGACCCTGTTCAGTGGGAAATCTACGAGATTGATTCTGGCGGTGAAAGAAGATAGCGAGCAGTGGAAATATAGAGATCAAGAAATTTAATGGTCAGAGATTTGATTTACGGAAACTCAAGATGGAGAATCTGTTGGTGGATAAAGATCAAAGGATCACGGCAGATCAGGGTACTAAACCAACGGGAGTGTCCGATGAAGAATGGAAGAATATGGATTGGAAGGAAAAGACACAATACAATTGTGTGTCTCATATTCAATATTGTTTAATGTATCAAGGGAAGCTACGATAAAGGCTTTGTGGGAAAAGTTAGGGACTTTGTACCAATCTAAGTCTCTGGTGAATAAATTGTTCTTATGGAAAATGTTGCATAACCTAAGGATGAAAGATGGAGACTCGGTGACAGATCATATGAACACATTTAATATTGTGGTAAGTCAGTTATTATCTATTGATATTAAAATTTCAGGTGAAGATAAGTGCATCAATTTGTTGTGTTCTCTACTAGATTCGTGGGATAGTCTAGTTATTGCAATAGGTAGCAATGCAACTGCTTTACAATTTGATGAAATAGTCTCATCCTTGTTGATGAAGGAGATGAGACGGAAAAATATGGAGATCCAGAACAGTGATGCCTTGTTTGTACGAGGACGGTCCCAGAACAGAAACAAAAATAAGTCATCAAGTGGGATATCTTGTTAGGCCCCTATACTACTAATGTAACCCCTTATTGTTATTAGTACAACCCCCGTATTATATTTTTGTGCCCATGTAGTCCCCATATTGTTATTATTTTGCCCGATAGAAGCCCACTATTGTTATTATTGAACCCTTACATTATTATTATGTCGGCTCTAATTATATTATGACCCCTTAGACTCCTATATATAGAAAGGAGGTTTTGTCATTTGTATCATCCAAGAATTGTTCATTTGTGTAATGTAAAGGAGGTTTCCCCCTCGAAGAGGCTGAATTATAAGGCATTGATCTATCTTTTCTATTTTTTTGTGAGCTGGTTTTATAACATTTGGTATCAGAGCTTTGGATTCTAGGGTTTCGCTACTCCAAACAGGTCATTGTGGAATTTGTGCTATAACTTTTTTCTGTGACGTTTCAAATGCTAAAAGAAAAACCCATTTGCGCCGAAATAATTTTGAAACTTGAGTCTGAATTTCAGAGCTTTTCACGCTATATTTGCAGAGATATGATCTGAGGAAGTTGGCCTTTTTGTAGACTCCCGAATTACATTCCAAACAAGTGACCTGGGGAAAATCGTCATAAATTTCTCTCTAAGAATCAGATTGAAATTTCATAGGAAGTTATAGAAAGAGAATGAACTGTAGTTTGTTGTGTGTATTTTTCAGACTCGAAGGTCAAAACAGTGACACGTGGAAAGTCATACAAGTTCACTATTCTGAAAAGGTGTATAATCAGGTCATCTTGGGAGATTGTGCATAACGTTTTCTTGGAGAATCTAATTTCAATCAGAATGGTGGCATTGGAAAGAAGACACAGAGGACTACTGCAGGTCGCAATTTCAGAATTGGAAGATCTAAAATTATAGAGTTACAGTCGTTTCAAGATTGAGCTCCTAAAATCAAGAAAAGGCAATATGAGGAAGTTTGATGGAAAGGATCCAGTAAATTGGATACTACAGATGGAGCAATATTTTGATCTACATGGTGTACCATTGTTACAAAAGTTATGTATTGCATCTTCATATTTAGAACCGGATCAATTTTTATGGTATAAAGGGCTTTGTTCTCGTAAACAACTTGTTACATGGTCAAATTTCACAGACGAAATGATAGCACATTACGAGGATACAAAGAACAACACCTTTTTTAGAGAAACACAAAAACAATTGGAAGAAAAAAGATATGAAGGGGTTTTTTACAAAGTGGAAAGCAAAATTATGGCAACAAGAAAGTCTACTGCTCACAACTATAAAGATAGAAGTGTTGTTTCTCCTAGCCTTTCCACAACCTACAAGGGTTACACCACAACAATTGGAAGAAAAAAAAAAGAAAAAGGGCTTTGTTACAATTGTGATAGCAAATGCACTAAAGGTCATAAGTGTGCTGAGAAGAAATTATTTTACATAGAGTATGAAGAGGAGGAAGAAAAGGATCAAGAAACATCAAAATAAGAGGAAATACGCCAGGACCCAACCCCAGATAAAGAAGAAACGAATCTGACCATATCTTGTAAAAAATTGGCAAGAATTACCACTCCTCAAACTCTCAAGATAGAAGGACATATCAAGAAGAAAAAGGTTCAAGAAGTGAAAGATCCCACCGAGAAAGAAGAAATGAATCCAACCATATCTTGTAATGCATTGGCTGAAATTACCGCTCCTCAAAATATCAAGATAGAAGGACATATCAAGAAGTGAAAGATCATATCGAGCATCAAGAAATGAATCCGACCATATCTTGTAAAGCATTGGAAGAAATTACCACTCCTCAAACTCTAAAGATATAAGGACATATCAAGAAGAAAAAGGTTCAAGTAGTGAAATACCACATTGAGCATCAACAACAAGTTCTCCAACTTTTAAAGGATAACGCCACTTTGGTGCAGAATCGAATGAAACAACAGGTAGATCAAAATCGCAGTGAAAAATGTTTTGATGTAGGTGATTGGGTATTTTTACAACTACATCTCAAGCAAGCTATTTATGACAAGGAAATGTTGGAAATACTGCATGCACTTAAATACTTTTTAGAACAACTATTATCTTTAGAAGAACTGAAAAAATGGGTCACAAATATGTTGGGTCATGACTTTGACATCATCTATAGAAAAGGCAAGAAAAATTTCTTTGCAGATGCACTCTCAAGAAAGGATGAGGATGTGGAAGCATTGTTTTGTGCTATTTCTATTATCCAACTAGATTGAATAAATGAGGCAAGGGATGAATGGAAGAAGGACAAAGAAATGTGGCCACTCATTCAAAAGTTGCGAAATATACCAATTCAAACAATATTGCTAGAACTTCCAGAGGAAGGAAAAATCATATTGGAACCTAGAGCAGTCACAGAAATAAGAACCTGACAGCTACGAAATCGATCAATTTCAGAGTATCTCATCCAGTGGAAGAACTTACGCGCCGAAGATTCCACATGGGAGGACAAGAATATGTTGATGCCTTGAAAATCGCTGCATCAATATCGGGGAAAACCACCCGGTCCAGACCTTAAAGGCAGCTCCTTTTCCGTTTGGTATGGTGGCTCCGACTAGATATAATGGGACCAGTTTCTCAATGATTTGTAAATAGGATGGATAAGTGGTTGATTTTCTATTATCTAATGATAATAGATGGATGATTTTTCTACAATGCAAAATTATAAACAGCTAATCTATCCCGGGATATTGCCACTTTAGTGCAACTTTTGATGAGCTTTATCTACAAATAGGCATATAGATGACTCCATTGATAAACAAAGACATTCATTTATATGATAATTACTTTGTTCAAGTAGTTGGACAAAGTAATAATTTAAAACATTATTACACTATTCTTCATATATCATTGACATAAATATGATTGAAAGAATAACATTCCTTAAACATTCAATAGTGATAAGTATAAGGACTGTTGTTAAAACACATATACATATCCAATGATAGCAAGATTGAATAAATGTTGATTCATATAAAAGAATGGAACAAAGACATAGATAATAGTACCATATGTAATTTGGATCCCTCCTGATATCAATCGCATTCAGATTCCGTCTTCTAACTTAGAAATACTCTCACAAAAAGCAGTAGTGGATATCTCATCAAAGTATTCTTCATTAAAATTCAGAATATAGGCCCAGTTTTCATTAAAAAAAAATAATATCAGAAGCACAATAGTGTGACTTGCCGATCCAAGTTTTACACAAAAATTACGGACCCCTTCTAAAGACATGAAGGGGTCTATAAATACTATCTAAGCTAAATGATTATGAAAAAAATGCTATTAGGTGGTATAACCAAATCATGAAAATATCCTTGAAATAGGCCTGCTTGGAGTCAGTAGAATGATTCACTGTTTCGACCGATCATCCTTTGGTTTGAGCTAGCAGATAGAAAGCATTGGTTGCAATTCTGGAGGGTGACTCAGATGTGAATGTAGTTGGGCTGAATACGTAGCATCATGAATTTCGGGAATCATGTAACCAATTGCATCAGTTAAACGTTTAAGTGTTGCCCTTTGACTATATGGTTTAACTAAGAAGAACCAAAAGGTGTCCCAAGTTAAACTTTGGATGCCTATTATTAATCTCTCCTTCTATTCTAAATCGTGTTTGCATGATTGTTCCAATGCTTTGGCTGATGGTAGTTTACCTGGAGTGCACTGTGAAATCAGATTATACAGATAAAGAGTATCATTGATTAACTCAATCAAATTACAGGTTGCCGATCTATATCTTGAAGTTTCCCTTTCTACTTTATCAATTGTGATTGCCATTCTAGGAAAAGAATTTCCTTGTGTGATTCTAAAATTTTAGGCAGATTTGCAGCTTGCCCTTCACTGGTTTCTTGCCAAGCAAGAAAGTTTGTTAATGTCTCATCGACCTATTCCAAATTCTGTCTTGCGTCAACTGATTTGTCAATCATTAATGAAGAAATCTCACATAGGGGCTCAGCAAGGGAAATATTATGACATAGTAAATTTAACTATTTAATCAATGCCTTATTGGTCTAGGGAGCTTCAGACCTGAACTCTGCTGGTTGAGGAAAACTCTTGAACTTTTCTATCTGTTGTTATAGTTGAGCGATTTGCTCATCTTTTGTTTTGCTCATTTATTCATTCATTGTCTTTAGCTTGGCCAATGCTAAGGATAACTCCTTTTGTTTATGTACTACACTTTGGTCTATCCTCTGCTTCTCCTTGAGCAATTGTTTGTTCAGTTGGTTGTTTACTTGTTGTTGTGCTGCTAACTGCTATTATAATTGCTCTATTCTCTGCTGTTTTTCGGATACCTGTGCCTCCAATGAAACAATTGTCTGGTATTTTTCCTTGAGTAAATTGCTCACTTCTAATGCTTTATCCATAGTGGATGCCGAGTAAGTCCTGACATATTGAGAGAGTTTTGTGAGGTCTTTAGAAGGATTGAATTCTTCTTTCTATACCACATTAGCCATCTCTGTTTGTACAGGTAAAAGGGAAGATTGATCAATCCTTCTCTTTTTCCTTTGTCTTTTTACTACAGCCCTATGCTTAGGGCTGTAAAAGACATCTAAAGGTGGTATTTATTCTATATGAAAAATAATTTCATCTGATGGATCCTTAGGAATTATCTCTACATCTTTACTTATGGGTAGGCCGCTGGTTCCTTCAGTTGGAACTGTATTTGTTGTTGTCTTGTGACCAATTGTCACTTAAGGCGTGCTAAAACCCTATGAATTCTCAGGATTGCTTATATTGAAATCAAACTGTTGCCATTCTTTAAGGAGCTTGGGATCAATCCGAGTATCTATATCCATGTGTTCACTGCCCTTTCCTTGTTCTTTCTCCTGTTCTGGCACTTTTCCTTTCTCAGGAATTTTTTCCACAGCAGGAGATCTATCAACAATTTGTTGTTCTGGCTCACTTGACTGGATTGCTGGGGTGGTGGCTAATAAGTCTAGAGGCAGAGTTTGCAACCTTTGTTCTCTAAGCCTATTAAACACTTCCAGCCCTTCATCTTGATACTTGATCTTGGCCAATGTTTTTACTTGAAATAATGATTCTGCTGAGGAAAATAGGTCATCAAAGTCATCCTTTTCATGATCAAACTTTGCAAGTTTGGCTTGTTCAAGAACATTATAGGCAACTTTTCTTGGATCACATTGTCTGTTGGGAATTGTTGCAAGATTGAGCATTTTTATTTTTTTTGTCTCCTTTTCTTCATGTTTGTAATCATGGAGATTGAAAACATTGCATCTTAAAGGAAATGTAGACCATACCTGTTTCTTGGAATTTCTAAGGGTTTTAGATGTCCCTTCTATTATTATCTGGTAGGCCAATTCCCGAGCTAATAGCTTATCGGGCACATACAAGGGAAGGACAAGGGGTTTTGTAAGGCTACCAAAAAGCCTTATATAAGTGAATTTGTCTTCTCCGAACCAATTAGCTACTGCAGTCAAGTTGATCCCTACTTCTTTGGAAATCCTGGGGGCAGGCTTATCAAAAATAGCATAGTAGACAGGCAACATAAAACCATTGCAAATTTTGTACAAATGATCTTTGTAGTGAGCCTTCCATAACATTTGATGATAAATATGGATTGGCTTAGGGCCTTGGGGAGTCCATCTCCATCCAAGTACCGGATATTCAGAGTTAAAACAAAGAGTATCCATAATATAAGCACTGTAATAAAAAGGAGGATGGTCTTGGTAGTTTTACGTGAATTTGATCTGAATTCGAGAATTGTTATGGCTAATTTGCCGGACAAAATGTTTGCCCAATCCATCACATAACTATTGACTGTTGCCTCCATTAGAGGGACCATTTCAATGGTGAACTTAGCAGAGTCATGTATTCCCCACATTCTACACATCATAGCCCCGACATAACAGTAAGGAGAAGCCAATGAGTCCACAGAGTACTTACCTGATGATTCGTGTTTGTGCTTCTCGGGATTATGTCTCCACTGCTTAATCAGGGCTAATTTTGACTCGTTTTCATTTGCAAATTTTCCAAGAAAGGCTTTGTTGTACCGCTTTTCAAGCTCAGGTAAGTGATACATTTTCCTTATATCATCAGGCCGGAACGAGCCAAATATCCTCCCGTCAACTGTACAAAATGTTATGTTTGAAACTGGAATTTCTTCTACCACCCATCTCACTACATCAGTATATGGGAGGATTTTTTCTCGTGTTGCTATTCTGTGCAAATATGAACAAGCTAAATCTTTGAGGGATGCTTCTGATTTGTTACTTGAGTCAGCTGTGGCTTCTTCTGATATTTCCTCAAGCTCCTCTGCTTCTATTAGATTATAGATTCTCTCCCAGCTGGTATTTCCAAGACCGAGGCACGTAGTGTCTGAGATTAACCCCTTTTTGCTTGGTCCGGGATCCTTGGCTGGCTACATTGCTTTTGTAGGAGCCGTTGTTGCAGATTTCTTTGATTTCTTTCCCATTTGTTTCAAATTTCTGATTTCAGCGGAGTTCTGCACAAGTGATTAGAAAAACCGTGATACAGAGAAACGCTACTATAGATCAATATGATAATGGAAAAGAGTTACGTTGATCAGCAGGTGATAATCGATTATAGTAAGATTGCTGCAGATAAAATCCAAAGAAAAGATCTACCCTTAGCTACTTCATTGATTAGCCATTTAACCTGTCAATCAAAGTAAAGGAGGTTTTAAATGTCCATCATGTCATCTATATGCCGAATGATTCATTCAAGCGTGGCTTAGATTTATCTGATGGATAATCAGTGATAATTTGCAAATTGGCAATCAGTAATGTGAAAGGAAAGGTTTTAATGTTTGTTTTAAACATCTCTGATCACCGAAAGGTGATACAATGCATGCAAGCCTTTTAAATATGTTCTCGAGATATGCACCTCATTAATGCATCACAATCGGGGAATGGATTCAGGTTTTATTACTGTGTCAATGTGATTTCACCGATCGCTGATTGCGATATGCTTTATCGCATCGGAGGATTTAAGTCTGCCTTCCATCATGTGTTGACTTGTTATTGCCGATTGTCGATGGCGATACACTTTATCGCATTGGAGAAATCGAGAGGCTCTATTACATTGTTGCTTTAGCATTTAACTTTTCCGATCTTCCGATTGCGATTGCCTTTTCGGATCGGAGAGAATGAATGTGTCTTTGCATATGTTTCCTTTGTTATTGCGATATGCAATCTTCTGATCGCTTTATCGCAATAACGAAGTGTTTTATAATAATTTAAAGCCACACTTTATTCCTATTCAAAAGGCTTTTAAAATTTTTCATTTACAGTAAGCCTTTTGATAAGGGTTTTTCTTATGATGGGTTGATACCAATTTATTTACACATCTAGGTTTATTTTAAAAGGGACCCATTTCATATTATGATTTTGTATAAAAAAATTTATGAAATGGGGGGTTGTTGTACAACACAACATAATATTATACAAAAGCAACAAGAACTACTCAAGTGTTGAGGACAACACTTTTGAAGGAGAGGGGCATGTTAGGCCCCTATACTACTAGTGTAACTCATTGTTATTAGTACAACCCCCTTATTATATTGTTGTGCCCATGTAGTCCCCATATTGTTATTATTGTGCCCTTACATTATTATTGTTATGTCGGCTCTAATTATATTATGACCCCTTA